>CM038466.1:12415869-12631653 GCA_021464415.1 Lonicera japonica
TCTTCGCTAGAACTTCCTAGAATATTGCCTCCCTCTAAAAACCTACACCACCAGGTATAATAAATTTTCTATGATTTTCACTTTATTTGTTTCTTAACTTTGATGTGAATTGAATTAATTCACTATGCTGATTCATGATTTTCTTGTCCCTGCAGATTCAAGATGATGCCGTTTTCTTAAAGCCTGTCTCGAAATTCTTTAAGCCAACAGCGCTCGCTCGAAATCACCCTGAGCTCTAGGACTGACGTGAGCACCAAAGTATGAAGAAACACAAATGAAGGACAATATCTCTCGTCACCCCTCCTTCTTCATCATCTTAGTCGACTGCTTTCTCACTTGATACGCCCGCCGCATCATCCTCAATCTCCGTCTTGAATGATTCTTGTGTGTCTTTGTCCCTTAATATTAAATCTTTAATTGTTGACGCCGTTTTCTTAAAGCCTGTCTCGAAAATCTTTAAGTCAATAGCGCTCGCGCTCGAAATTACCCTGAGCTCTAGGACTGACGTGAACACCACTGTGTTCGAAATGCTCATAGGACTGTGGACTGTGGACATCTTCTCGAGGTCCGAGGGACGAGAGGGAGACAAGGCGAGCAGCAGCCAGCAGCAGCCGGAGGGGAAATCTTGAAATCTTGGTGAATCCCTTGAACCTCTCTGTTGTCACCAATCAACAAGATACACAGTCCAGTAAGTTTTTTAAGTGGTGTTCACGTCAATCCTAGAGCTCGGGGTGATTTCGAGCGCAGTTGGCTTAAAGATTTCGAGATAGGTTTTAAGAAAATGGCGTCTATGATTAAAGATCTAATATTGAGGGACAAAGACGCACAAGAATCATTTAAGATGGAGATTGAGGATGCGGTCGTATCAAGGATGATGATGATGAAGATGAAGGAGGGGTGACAACCGATATTGTCCTTCATTTGTGTTTCTTTACTATGACAATTTTTAGACCAACTTTTATTTGAATGTTACCTTGGTGCCTAAAAAAAAAAAAGGGAGAGATGTTTCCTAACACAAAGTGATTCTTCCTCTTGTCTAATATTTGATCAAATGAATCACTTCGGCAACTAGTCAATTGATATGTTTTAGTATATGTTTACTCGGTGGTGGCTTGGCTTTCGTTACAACATGTGAAGAACATAACTAGGGCATCTAGAGTTTGAGAACATTAACTTAAGTTAAATTTATTTAATTTTTTTTAAGGACACATCTCAAAAACAAATACCAGAAGTCAAACCAAAAAGGTTTTTTATTTGAAATTTTGACTAGTGATTGTAAGAAATAATATTTAAAAATTTTCAAAATAAGAAAACTGTAGATGCTACTTGTTACAATATGCATTTAATATTCAGTTATTTAGAATCCTTGAAAAATTGTCAAATTACCAAAGTTTCAAAGATTGTCAGAGAATTATTTAAATTGAAAAATTGTATAGGAAGAATTATTGAATTAAAATCCAAAAAGAGCAAAAGGAAAAAAGAAATAATTAATGGAGTTTCACTAAGGTTTACAATTTATCAAGGACGTTGGTTCATTATTTGCTCTTGATTATCAACTCAAATAAGCAAATATTCTTATTGAATGTTATAGATATTCAATTCAGGTATTATGCATTATATTCATCATAGTTTTCTTAAAATATAAATGACATTTTGGGGAACAATTTAATAATGTTTTAAAGTAGGTAAAACAAAGGTTGATAAAGTTTAAATGAGGAGTTGGGCTTTCTCAATTATGATGTGGAAAATAAAGTTTAAATGAAATTTCTCAATTATGATGTGCATTACTAAATATGATTTTGTGCGACGTAGTTAAAATTTAGATGTGCCCTTACATGCAAGGTTTGCAGAATTATCTGAACTTTATACCTCAATGAAATATAAACGTTGTGCTAAATGACTCTGAATTGGTCTTTTATGTTTCCCTAATGTTTAACAAATCGAATCTGCACAATGGATTCTTTCATTTTGAGGTAATCAGTTAAAACTTTTCAGTGTTCATACATTAACTCTTCTATGCCCGTAAATTTACTCCCCTCCATCCCCATTCCCCACCGAAGTCTGGCAAATCTCCGATGGCGAAATCAGGAATTGAAGTAACCGGGAGCGAAATTTGATCGAAATTCAAAACACACTAAAATTTGTCCCTTACAGTTAAATACCCTCAAGTTTATTTTTATGCATCAAAGTCCATATATATATAATTTTTCAATAAAGGAAGAAGCTAAGATAGAGACATAAATAAGAAGTTGGAGTGATTTGTTTAATTTAGAGTTTTCAAATTGTCCCATAAAATTTTGCCCCTATAGTTAGACACCCTCAAGTTTATTTTTATGCACAAAAGTCCCTATATATATATATATTTTTTTTTATTTTTTTTCAAAAAATATCCCATATATAACAAAAAAAAATTAATATCCAAGAGGGGCAGCTACTATGTGGCTTCGCCACTGCAAATCTCCAACCTTTATTTTCCAATTCTCCAGTTTAAAAACAACACATCTTAATAACAACTTGACAAAGAATATAGGTGTGTTCCATTACCATACTAAGAAATCAATCCCACACGCATACCACAATATGAGTTGGTTAATAGAACCATTCAAGACTTCAAAGAAGAGCCCTAAAACCGAATACAAATATCTCTACCATGACATTGCACAAAAGGTTTAGAATTAAAATAATTAAAAAAAAGAAGAAGAAGAAACAAACTAACAATTTAACAATTCTGTCCTTGTGTACCCACACATGGGTACACCCTTTCCCGAAGGTTGGCATAAATTTCTATTACCATTACCATTACAGGAAGGGCCAAGGGGAAGCACAAACAACAATGTGCCTAAGCGGGTGTGCCACGTCACCACCGCCAGCATGCTTGACAAACTCAGCCGGGAGAGGAAGCTACCGTGGCACACGCATACAATCTTCACTTCCTCTCCCTTTCTATACCTGTACAGAAATCCTTGTATTCTCTTCCCGTTTGCCCCGTCTCCCCTTGTGGAGACGCAGGGCATGTCAATCATCATACTCTTCACTGGTCCGTTCCCCTCTTTAGGTGCAACTGGTTTATCGATTCTTGGTCCTGGTGTTGATACTGCTTTCTGCTCAACTCGAGGGGGAAGAGACCGGACTCGGGCAGGGCTTCCTGCTTTGGAAGATTGATTTGCTCCTGTAATTTTAAGTCGTATGGATAAGTCAACAAACGTGGAGTTCAAGACATTAAACAACTACTTTGTATGATGCAGCTACATGACTACAACCTGGAAGATCAACAAAACATCAACCTAGTTAATTATGCTGATTTTAGTCGGACAACTATAGTTACAACAAATGCATGGGCTCTTTTCATTTTCCCTCTTTCTGTGCCACTCGTACGTAAGTAACGGTCTAGACGGCACTGTTTGCTTTGGTTGGATCCGTCTCAAATTTACCGCACATAGCTGAACATATTTGGTAGGCTTTTGAGTGGACTGTTGTATTTTAATGCAAAGCAGTTTTCCTACTTCTTTGACTCCACCACCGGATTTTTCTCTTTTGGTCCCTCGAAAGAGATAATATCGAAGGGAGGAGGAAAAAACACAGATAAAAAAGGAGTATGCAATAAGATTGGAACTTAAACTGTCAATAAGGACTTGGGACCAAATTTCTGGATCTACTGAAGCATGAACAAGTAGACGAAATTTGCAGTGACTTAAGAGTATTTTTCTTTTTAAAAAAGGGAAGGTTTAAGTCTAAATCCCACCCCGCTTTGAGACTTGAACCAGGAATATCCTTTATCCCCAGGTGAGCGCCTCTACCACCATATTAGAGTATTAGAGTTCTGCTACTGAAGTTAATATGCAAGGTACTCTTTTTATCTATCTCAAAAGGGGTTTAGCTAGAATTCTTCTATAACATGTGTCTAGGATTGCGAGACTTTTACCATTCTAAAGCTGTGCTTGATTATAACTCCTATTTACACTGGCAATGTACCACATTCGATTCCTTTAAGGAGATGGATGCAAACAGATTCACGCAGGAGTTTTGAAAGGAAATATCATTGTCGTTTCCAACACATCCGGAATCTGAAAAACTACGTCCTTTTCGGTATTATGATCTTGATAAATAATCTCGTAAGAACCATCATAAAAGCCATTGTAAAATGAATCTCTAGCTATAACCAGCTAGCTCCTTTACAGGCTTAACCCCGGACGTCTTGATGTAGAACAGTATGGCATCATTAACACGATAGTCCACTTAATCATCCAATCCAATCCATCCAAACGTGTATATATATATATATCTTTTACAAATTAAAAATGAGATCACACGACCATACCAGATCTGGGTCAAGCTTCAAAACAAAAAACTAAACTAAAAATGAAAATTTATCAAATATCATCAATAAATAAATAAATCAACTCTATACAAGTTCTCTTGATGTAAATTGAAGGTGTTTGATTTAGTACCTGGAACTTGAGTGGGTTGACTCTCAAAATCAAAAACCCCAGAAGAACCGCTTCCTTGAGATGCAATTGAACCCTGCGATGGTTGCAATTCGGCCCCAATCGGAAATGACAACTCCCCATTCCTAATCGGCACTAATCCCACTCCTCTTCCATTTTCTTCAATAATTTCTTCAGAATCAAATCTCCCTTTTACAACTCTCACATTCTTCATCTTCTCCAATCTCTTTCTTTTAGCCTCCATACGCCTATGCGATTGCAACTCCTTTCTCTTCCTCCAATCCTCCTCTGTATCCGTCGGGAGCGAACATGTCCTTGTCAAGGCCTCGTACCCACCACCACCTGCATCCAAACACACCCCTCCTCTGCTTTCTTCTTCACTACTCATCATCAAGTTTGATATCGAAGAAGAGCGTATTAGGTTCTTTGCCCTTTCTGGGTTCACCCCAAATCGACCGTTCAATGAAAGCCCAAGACTCAACTCTATGTCTTCTTCCTCCTCGTCTATCCGGGATTCCATTTTCTCGCAAAAATTGCTTCTCCCGTGGATGAATCTCTGCAACAGATCTCTGGGAAAACTACCCATTTTCCTGGAAGGATGTCGGATTTCCCTAGCTCCTTCAGAATCCGTCATATTGCACACGATCATGAAAATATAAGGAAAGTGAAGATCAAATTTTGTACAAACCCCAGGAAGGGATATTTGTTCGTGAAGTAGAATTCAAGCAGATTTCCTCGGGAAAATGGTTAACAGAGAGTCCTAAAGGAACAAAATAATAGTTCAATTTTGGGTATTTCTAATGATTTGAAAATGGTTTCTATGAAGGTCAGGGGAAGTTATTCCAAGAAATAGTGACCGGCGGAATTGAAATCGCCATTAGAGGGAATCAGGGAAATCCAGAGAAAGGAACAGAGGAAAATGGGAGTGGAGAGCGGAGGATATCTAAAATATATTCAAATCCGGAATGACGACAATGCCCTCGGAAATCAAATGGAAAGAATCGAGGGGAGACACGTGGCAGCGACGAAGAGAATGAAAAAGAGCCACGTGGATTTGAAAAGCTGGTTTCGAGGAGGACTCAAAAACATGCGTCGCCACCGCCCTTTGGGAAAGTAAATTGGATTCGGGGGGTTTAAGAAACCCACACGTGTCGGTTACCGTGGCTTTTGCAGGTGGATGGGACCTCTGCCACGTGTCCTTAACAAACACTCAGCCTCGTAAAGCCGCACGTCTCAACTTTCTCTCTCCAAAAAGTTAGAGAGAGGTTGATAGAGATATCACAGCTGTATTCCAGGATTAAGAGACGTGGAGGCTCTGTCTTTGGACACGTGTCAGACAACTACGGCTCAAGTTGCAGCTCGCGTCTCTCGCTTTATCATGGGCGTGTAGGATAGATTGTGGCGTTGTATGTAACGTTAATAGTAAAAAATTAAATATATATTTATTTAATAGGATTACGGTAATACATGTTTTAAAACTATAAGGTTCTATTTAATTGCAGGTAAAAAAAAAAATTGAGTTAATTTTAATAGAAAAATAAAAAATAAATTAAATAATAGAGGTGATATTTTCTTAATTTTAAAATTTTTCTATCAATAATTTTTCTTTACTTAATGGTGAGTAAAAAATTTCCATAAAAAATATTAAAAGATGGGGATATATACCGTTAAAATAAATAACATCTCTCACTTTATTTTTTATCTTTTCACATAAACTAATTAATTTTTTTTATCTTTACAATTAAACAGAGCCTAAGTTTAATTATTATTTTTTTTTGATAGAAAACAGAAAGAAACAGAACAATTTAGGCACCCTTATGGATGCCAACGCTTTCAGTATCAGCTGTTTACTCTTATGTAAGGTGTGTTTGATATGTTTTATTTTTTTAAAAAATAGGTATTTTTTACATAAGTTCTTATTTTTAGAATATTTGATTCGTTTCATTTTTTAGACAGTTAAATTTTAATTTTGAGATGATGTAACATTATTTTTCTCGAAAAGTTGGAAAAAATATTTTCTTAATGGGGTTGAGGTTTTATTTTTTAGGTAATTTGCACACATTTTAAAACAGTTTCAATACTACCCATAAATATTTTTCATATATCTTTGAAAATTAATTTAACAATATGAAAAAATATACTAGTTAAGTTTGATTCAATTTTTTTAATTGCATCTTGTATAATTTTTATTTATATGTTAACTTTTTGAATTTTTATAATTGTGGATGAAGCAGTGTAAGAACTTTATTTGCATGTAACTAGAAAAATATTAACTTACCTTATAATGTATCACAAGTTTGTGACTAACAAGTATTACAACTATTTTATGTTGTTTTAACTTAGGGGACATATTTATTTATCAATGTTATATATTATAAATTCTTGTTATTATAGTTGTTATGCTCCCAACTTTATGATTAATTTAGAATATAAAAAATAAATTTAAATACTTTATTTTCATGTATGTATGTATATATATATATACAATTTTTTTGAACATATCTCAATTTTCATGTAGAAAAATGTACACGTTTCATAAAAAAAAAGTGCAAATTTCATGAAAAATAATAACTATCAAATACCAAAAGTTGGAAAAAGTGACAATTTCCATGGAAAAAAATGACTACCAAACACCAAAAGATGAAAAAGTACAATATTTTTCGGTTAGAAAATTAAGACAATTAAATACATTTAATTGATATTTTTCATACAACTTAATTCTAGGCAATTCAATTGCCTATAATTTATTTTCTTTTCATGCAAGTTTCATACTTGCAATCAAACGGACCATAAGATCTTTTAGGAGGACTAGAATTTTCACCGATTGTTCTTTTGATCCCCTCCAATTTCGCCACCCTGTCAGCCACCTGGTTGGCTTCTTTTCGTATGTGCCTAATTAGAGTTCTCATTTTCGCTTTGAGGGTTCTGCATTCATCTATGATTATGCGCTTTGGGTGGTTTGGCAAGTATTCATTATCATTATTGAACTGTACCCGGGGTCTGCAGAACCTTTACCCACAGTCCATTTGGCGAAATTATGGAGAACATCTTTGCTCCTCGTAACACTTCTCCATTCATGAGAGGCATTTCTTTTGGTGGCCCAGTCAGAAGGATTGGTCATATGCTTATATTTTTCTTTTAAAACCTTAACCCACAAAAGCTTCTCCACATTCATCAGTTTCCAACCCAGCTTAGAAACCATGGCCATATAACTAGGCCACAGCTTCTCAACCCTAACCTCCCCTCTTTCTTGGGGGTACACATAGTTTTCAAATTAACAAGGTACAGTTTCCTTCTGTCCGGAGTATCACCCCAGAGGAAATTTCTATTCAATTTGTCAATGTTTTTGCAGACGGAGGCAGGCATTCGAAGAAATGAGTATGCTTTGAACTTTCTCGATAACATGATTAAAATGAGTATGCTTTTTCCTGCCATGAATAAGAGTAATTCCTAGGTAAGTGCCAAGGTCATTTTTGGCAGACATACCACAAATGGCACTGAATTTAAGGACACCCCTTCTAGCCACACTTGGAGAATCATCAAACTTGGATTGGGAAAAATTGACCTTCTGATCAGCTGTACAACAGAAATTTTCAAGAGTTTGAATAAGGCATCTAACTGAATTTTCATCATCTTTGGAGAAAAGCATTAAATCATTCGCGTAAAAAAGGTGAGTGATAGCATTGCTACGCTGAGAGGGGCAAATACCACTCCACAACTTATTTAAAGAGGCATGTTTTATTAAGTTGGACAGATACTAGAGACATAGGACAAAAAGATATAAGAATAGAAGGGTCTCTTTGCTTAAGACGACGAGTCTGATTCAAGGTTTTTAGGGGATGAACATTTCAAAGGATGGCCGTGTTGCCTTTAGTCACGCAATCCATGGTCAAATTAATCTACTTTTGATTAAAATTAAAATGCCTTAGCATTTTTTCAAGGAATTCCCAAGTAAATTTATTACTTTTCTTTAAGATGTTAAATTCATGTTAAAAACTTGTAAAATATATGTTAAAAGGTAAAATATTAAGTTGATGGAATACAAATTTTTTATATAAAGTAATTACTTTAAATTAAAATAATGAACACAAATATATATCAAACGAGCATTTAATGTAAAAAGAACTTGGGGAGCGAACTTGGGGCCTTGCCGGGTAGTCCGGTAGGTCAGCAGTTCGACTCCCCCCTGAAACGCGAGTCCTGATTCAAATTCTCGGCAGACATTGGGGCGGGTTTGTTGGGGCGGGTTTTACTCGGCAGCCTCAGGTCCTAAGGGCCTAGGGATGGAGATGTTCCTCGTCATAAAAAAAAAATATGTAAAGAGAACATTTTTTTAAATATTATTTTAGATTATCAAAATTTCACCAATTTTTAATAATACTTTAGTAGAATAGGTAAAATAAATCTCTCATGGATTTCGGTTGCATTTTTATTTATTTCTTAACAAAACATTGCTATTTGTATTTGATTATTTAGAAATATTATTCATCTAATCATCTCAAATAGTGGTAAGCTTTAAGGTTATGTATAAGCAAATAATATTTCTCATTACATCTTTATAACGTCATTTAAGAAATATTGAATTGTAAAGCTTATTCGACAAAACTACATATTTTTTGGCCTTACATTAAAATTTTATTACTTGTTTGTATATGTTATATTAAGAGTTTATTTTTATTTTTTTTAATACAAACAATTTAATTTTCTTTGAAAACATAATAATTGTACAAAAACTAATACCAAAAACAAGTTTTATTCTAAAATTTTGATTGTAATTAAATTAAAAAATATAAAAGTCAAACATACCCATTTAATTAAAGACAAGAGTTACAATATCTCGCATCACTATTCATGACACACCGTCAAATGTAATTAGACTTGCACACAAAAAATATATTTGTTTGTTACCTTCTTCCTCGGCGAATTAACATAAGTTTGAACCACAACCGTATTCGAATTTCCGCTTCTGCATTTTCCGGTGTTTTGAATTTCGGATCAATTTGTGTATCATTTGTAAAATTGAAGTAGAATTGCATCCCTCAATATTTTTATTTGTTAGAACGAAACTTCTTTTTTTTTTTATTTTCTTAGCATGATAAAAGAATAGACAAAAAACAAAAAAAAATGACAATTTTTTTTGGCCAACCGGTCAAAATAAAAAAAAAATTGAAATAGTGAAGAAGAGTATTATTTCATGAAAATAAATATGTGACATATTAATGTGTGAATTATTTATTAATAATAATAAATTATGATAAATAGATCAATTTTTATATGAGATATTTTATGTGATATAATTATTGAGCGAAAGCAACATATTTGTAAATAAACAGTTTAAGAATATTTGTTGCACTTTTAACACCGGGCCCATGTGACATGAAGCAATGGACTTTTCATTTCATGAAGAAGCAAGTAGTGATTTTTAATGGCTTTGAAAGTTATTCTGTGCAAGTGGATTGATTTTATGTCTCTTTAATAACCTTTGTGATTCGCAAAATCTCATAAATATATGTATCATCAAGCAGAAAAGGACAGGAAAAATAATTCATGCAAGTTGCCCGTCAAGTGGTTATACACATCATTATTTATACACACTAAAATATTAGCTAATATTTCATATTTATAATTTTACTTTGCTTAACAATTTTACTACTCCCCTATTTAATATTTAAATTAATTTATATTAGCATTAACTAATAGTACTCTTCTTAATACTAACACTATTTTTCTCACAAACAGTATTCCACTACTTCTACTATTAATTAATTTGTATTATTATCATTTTTTATTACAAGGGGAAATATAAGAGAAAAAATAATTACACGAAAGAAAAGTTGGTGAAAGGCTGAAAGCTAAAAACAAGTTGGTCTAAATTAACACGGAATAATCAAAACTAGTAATATATAAGAATTAGAAATTGAGCAAATGAGACTAAGTACTAGCTGTTTTATAATTCCAATTGACTAGTTTATCGTTATTTATTAAAGATTGTTGAATCGGGATGGTAATAATGGAAGGAACTATTGGATTGATATCACTATGCCTACTATGATCTTCTCACTATAAAGTTTTGGACCAAATTCTAGGCCGGTTTGAAATTTAGTAAAAATTTATGCAAAAAAGAGGGTCAAAACAAACCTATTAAAAAAATGTTATTCTTATTTACAAATCTTATCACTTATTATTATCAGGTATATTAAATAGGTTGTATCTTTATTGTATTTTGTAAAAGTACAACCTATTTAATGCATTCAATAAGAATAAACAATAAGATTTATAGGTAAGTGTAGCATTGCAAGACCTATAATAAGCTGAAACTTGCTAAATAAATGCTATTGCCCATAATATAATTCATAATATCTCATCGTAAGAAATAAATGTCTCTCAACTATATTAATTAGTACAAATAATTTTGTGATTAGTTGAAATATTTTTTATTTTTTTAATAAAAATGTTTTATATTTGATCAACATAAAATATATTTATTAAATTACTACTTGTAAAAAAAAAAGGAAAATTTTCTAATTCTTTAAAAATAGGAACTTGTTTAACTCAGAAATTTATTAAAGGTAGGGCAGATTAACTCAGAAAATGAACCATAAATAACAGATAATATAATATTTTTAAGGGCCAAAACATTTTCTCAATGGTTGGATCGTTCATATATACGTTAGAATAATAATAATAATGTAAGAAAAGTGAGAGGGACAACACGAAACATGAAAATCTCAAAGGAGATCTACCAGAAGGACCCACAGGGGGTTCAACTTGCAGTTTTCAGAAATAGGTGGTGTTGTTGGTTGGGATAGACACGTGTCGGATCCTAGTTCATTATCAACAGCTAGCCCCAAGTACCAACTTGAAGATGTCGACGTGTCATTATCGAAAATTTTGATATTAATGGAAAAGGGAAGCTTTCACCCCCGCCGTTTTAATCACGATGTTCGAAAGGTAGGCCCCTACGCTATTTATCACTAGCCTGGCTGTGTGTCCCTATATTAGAATGTGAAAGCCTAATAATTAAAATGGTTTTTAATTATTTATTTAATAAATTATTAAAGTTAATAATATAAATATTTTTAATGATTAATTTTTTTTCAATAATTAAATTTGTAAAATTTTAATCGGTCATAAATTAATGAATTTAAATTTTATTTTAAAAAGAGAGGTGAATAATATCTAAATTTTGAAAAAAATTTCTCTTTTAGTCAATAAAATTAACGAGTCCCTTATTTTAATTATTGAAAAATGTTATTAACTTTGATTATAAAAAAGATAAATTTGGTATTTTAATTATTAGTTAAAAAGTTGTTAAAATTTAATTATGCCATTGATGTAATGTTTTTAGCCAATATTTTTAAAATTAATTTTAATTATGCAATTTTAACATAAAGATACACTAATAATATCATAAAATATTATATACCAATATTATATTGTACATTTTCAATTTATACATGAGTATAATAGTAATACCAACCTTTTGCTTATGTTTTTTATATAAAGTATAAAATGTACTTGGTATACGCAAATCCGCGTGCATAATATTATATTTAATAATTTTTAAATTAAAAATATATGATAATATTTTATTAAATAATATTACATGCACTTTTCATATTCAACTCCTTGTACTCTCCCCCTCCCCCTCAACCCAACACCAATTTAAAATTCTAAATCAACCAATCCTCATGCTTTATGTATAATACAAGGTCAAGATTATTAAAGAATTTCGTGTATTAACACAAATGACAATCAGTAAATGTAAAAATTCGAGAAGGAAATCGACTCGAGTCTTGTGTACCACACAATTTCCTTCAAACATTTACATTGCCTCACCGGAGGTGCTTAGAGACTGCTTACGACATCCGTTTTCCAGGATAAAACGGGTTTAAGTATTTACCTTAAGCACAGTAGGTGTTACTCACGATGAATTGAATCAATGTTTAAACTCTATCACCCAGTAGACGGAAAGAATTATTAACAATGTGTACGAACAGTGTATTTGGGAACTAGTGTGTGGTATACCCTCTCGAAAATTGTGTGTTTTGTGCAAGAAGAGGAGAGGCTAATTTATATACAAGTGAGGGATTGTGGTGATTATGTTTACCTTAAGCACAACAGGTGCTACTCACGATGGACTGAATCAATGTTTGAACTCTATCACCCAGTAGACAAAAAGAATTCTTAGCAATGTGTACGAAACAGTGTATTTGGAAACTTGTGTATGGTATACTCTTTCGAAAATTGTGTGTTTTGTGCAAGAAAAAGAAAGGCTAATTTATATACAAGTGAGGGATTGTGGTGATTAATTCGGGCATTTAAACCAAAATCCGTTTTGGTTAATTATAAGCCATAATCCAGACGTTTTTTAAATTAAATAAGCCATAATTCAGACGTTTTCTGAATTAATTTGGCTGTTACAATGGTTTAAAATTTTAATGAAAATGCAGAAGAAAAACAAAAAATACATTTCTTTTCCGGTGCAAAACATGACCTCACACGGCTGGCCATTTTCAGAGCGACATTCTTGTCCACATGTGCGGACGCACACAAACCAAGCATGTGTCAAGCTAAATTCGGTTCGTGATTTGCCCCCCTACGCCTAGGTTCGCTAGAGAGAGCCTTGTTTTTTTTAGAAGCTTATGAGCTAGTGAAATGTGATCATTTACAAGCTCATAACTGTTGACCTTAAAGTCAATTAATCTTATTTTGATAATTACAATAAGTTAATAAAGTGTTATTTAACTCGGTTGTTCCAATGATGATAGCCATTTTAACCGATATATCTTTCGACTAAGTGTAACTTTAAACCGAAGCAAATCTCACACAAGCTTTACAAACGCCTCTACTCACAAGAAATGAACTCAAGTGATATACATGTGCTATACAAAGCCAAGAAAATGTCTAGATCATCAAGCAAGTGAAGATATGCACAAAAATGATCTCCACATGTTCTACAAGTTATCAAAACCAAGAAAGGATCAAGAACATCAAATAAGTAAAGATACGCACAAAAAAATTAAGCATCACGAAGACTCGAATTATCATTAAATTGAGTGAGTGCTTAGATTTTATGTAAAGATACTTTATTGATCAAATCCCTATAGCTCAAACATATTCTTGCATTTTTTAAAGATTGATTCAAATTAGCTTGAAATTGAATTTATTTGAAAAACATCATTTTACAAAAATCGAGTTTCAAAATAAATTCATATTAATTTTAAATGATAATATTTTAAGATCATCAGCATCAAAATTCAAAACAGTATCGAGACTAGAAGAAGAATAATCAATAAAATTATGCTCCATATCTAATAGAGCTGTCCAATCAGGACTCATTGGCTCAGCAACATCCGCAACAGTACCACTTTGAGAAAATTATGATGAATGGCCTTCCAAAGCAGCTTAGTAATCTGACAGAGTCAGATATGCCAGCAAACCCACATTAGTTAGAAAAGTACTATGGTCTGAAAGATTCTCGATAGTCGGAAGAATTTCAGGTGCAATATTTTCTGCTAATGATAGGAGCCCTGTAGAACTTCTAGGATGAGCAAAAGAAAAGCATTGGTTAGTGCTAGAAGACTCTCCTAATCGAGCATCTAATGTTGTCACTCGTGATTGCAAAGCTTCTAACGCTGTCACTCGTGATTGTAACTCTTGTACCTTCTGTTCAAGAGAAACAATTAGTGCAGTACAGCTTTTACTGGGATTTTCGACTCTCGCCTTAGCTTCAAAAAGAAATGAATAGAGAGTCTCAATATATTGATATTCAGGAATATCTTTTAAAATATTTGCAACACTATTTACCCCAAAAACAGTGAAAATTGTACGATAATATTGACGACTAATCACATCCATAAAAATTTGTGCATATTCACACCATGGCTGACATTTTTTGCGTTTATAAGTGCAAGCAGCACAAGACGAACCTGTACAACGGAAGGTATTCGGCATACTTATGATTTGCTTTCCCTTACTCATGGGTACCTCCTATAAAAGTTATAAGAAGAAAATGGATCTCGAGGAAGACAACAAGAAAGAGGGGACAAGAGGCATCTAGCAATTAAAAGAATCCCGAAATTGAAAAGCTGTCATCCTAAAGGGTCAAAAATACAGCGCCCACGTGCATCTAGAGTCCACCGTCCTAGCACGGTCTAGATCCCTCTTTAATGTTGACATAGGGGGAGAAAATGTGCGTAATGTTGATGCTGCGGTAAAAGGTAAGATTTTTTTTTCTGCGGTAAGATTTTTTTTTTTTGCTGTGGTAAGATTTTTTATACTGACTTAAATGTTATGGTAAGATTTTAAATGCTTTAAATGATTTTCTACATTCATACTTTTGAAAGCTTTATTTATATATATATATATATATATTTTAAACTATCTCGAATATTTTCAATATTTTTTAATTGTCATCTTTGCATAAATTGAGGGGGAGCATATTATTTATATGCTATTTATGCTTGTTATTGTAAACACATATTATTATGAGTATTAACAAGTATTTTTGCAGTTTTAAATTGATAATTACTGATTCCCTCCTTTTTGATGAAGAAAAAGGGGGAGAAGTATGTGTTATGTAAGTATGTGTGTTATGTGTGTGTGTGTCATAAGTGATAATGGTACACACTCATTTATTTTATTATGCTATGCTTGATCAAGAACTATTAGTTTGTCTATTTGTTTAAGTCCTTTTCGAACTTATGCTTTCGGTTAAGTTGTTTGAACTTATCTTATCTATGCAAGTATTTTTCATTTTAATAATTGCTTGTATATTTTTATCTATGCACCTATTTAAGGGGAGCATATTTTTCATATGCTTAAAGTTATTATCTTTTTATAAACACACATTAACTCTATTGTCATCATAAAAAAGGGGGAGATTGTTGACCTTAAAGTCAATTAATCTTATTTTGATAATTACAATAAGTTAATAAAGTGTTATTTAACTCAGTTGTTCCAATGATGATAGCCATTTTAACCGATATATCTTTCGACCAAGTGTAACTTCAAACCGAAGCAAATCTCACACAAGCTTTACAAACGCCTCCACTCACAAGAAATGAACTCAAGTGATATACATGTGCTATACAAAGCCAAGAAAATATCTAGATCATCAAGCAAGTGAAGATATGCACAAAAATGATCTCCACATGTTCTACAAGTTATCAAAACCAAGAAAGAATCAAGAACATCAAACAAGTAAAGATACACACAAAAAAATTAAGCATCACGAAGACTCGAATTATCATTAAATTGAGTGAGTGGTTAGATTTTATGTAAAGATACTTTATTGATCAAATCCCTATAGCTCAAACATATTCTTGCATCTTTTAAAGATTGATTCAAATTAGCTTGAAATTGAATTTATTTGAAAAACACCATTTTACAAAAACCGAGTTTCAAAATAAATTCATATTAATTTTAAATGATAATATTTTAAGCTCTAATAAAAATAGGTATCTTAGAAATATATCTTTGAAGTTCAAAAATCATTAGAATTTTATTTGGAACTAAATTGTTAAATTGCAAAAATATTTTTATTTTACATTTAAAATTCGCTCAATTTTTGCCCAGTTTTGATCTAACGGTAAGATGGAGGCCTTCCAGAACTCCGATCATTTTGAAATTTTTACAGTAGTTAGACAACATCTCTTTTCACTTTTGACTAAAATTTGAGCATGATCCAACGGTCTAATTGGGAGAAATTAACAAAACAAATTTGAATTTTTTTGTCAAAACTAGCTGTTGGAAAGTTTGAAAATGTATACTTTGGAGCCAAAACCTCTCTTAATCATCCCCAACGGCCATATGGTTTTGCAAGCTATATATATGATGTCTTAGACATGTTTTAAAACACTTGAATCATTCTATAAACTTATTTTACATATATACAAAGTTGTTCAAGTATTCAATTCATTTTATTGATCAAATTCTTCATTTTTGAGCTATATACTTTGATCAATTTTGATATCTTTTAGTGTGAGCTTCATTTGTATTTTGTCATATACAAGAGAGATATTGTACATTGGTGTTTGTCACCAAAACTCATTTGAATCATAATTGTGAGAGGTGTATCTCATAGATTAGTAAGAGGGATTTTTTGTGAAAGTATTGAAGGTGTTTTCAATACTTGTGAGAGTGTGTGATAAGAATACACTTGTAGAGGTTTGATCTTCACCCGGAAGGAGATCGGTTATAGTGGAAATTCTCGGGGAACTAACCGAGCGCGGAGTAGGAGGAACAAGCCGAACCGTGTGGACAAAAAATCTTCGACTTTGATCGGTTCTATCTTTCTATCTCTTGCTCTATTATATTATGCTATTTATTCATTGTGCTTGGAATTATCTTTGTTGTTGATTGCTTGATAAATATAGACATAATATTTTCAAATTGATTTTAAAAAATCCGATTATGTTTTAAAATCCATATTCACCCCCTCTAGGGTATTTTCCGACCTACAATAACTTTTCTCATAAAATTCCAATATGGGATTAACACTTTTCATTCCATTTTTTCATCTAAAGTAGCTCATTTTGGGTAATAATTTCTTATTAACCTCATATTTGTTTTGAGCAAACTAATATGTGATTTCGATGTACTCCCGAGGAGAACACGAATCTATAATTTTCTTTCACAGTCGAATATGAAATCCTTTTTAATATTACCCTCAAAACGGCTCAAAAGAATGACTTTAATACTTTTTTTTTCCAATAATTCCCTACATGAATAAAGATTGGTGACCAAAGACATGACAGACAAGGTGATAAAGTTCGGTGGTTGAATCCTGCATAGGATAGGTAGGTTTTACCCCTTGAACATTCCTTTGTGAATATATGTTTACTTTACTAACTAAACAGTATACGCTATATTCTTGAATTGTTCTGCTATTTGTGTAAACGATGACATATCTCACACATGAGTCCTTCTGATACATTTTAGTTCTCACTATTTTGTTTTTTATGGCTATGAACATACGGCTGGTTCTGTAAGAGTTCACTAAGAATTGTTCTCTAAATAATTCTCTTGGAAGCAGTCATTCTTCCCTCATACATATGTGATTTCTTAATTAAGAGTAACCTGCATTACCCTGTTCGATTTTATCGACGTATAAGAATCATTAAAAGCTTAGCTTATTATTTTTCTTGCGGGTATCACTATTTTCATCATTGGAATGGACATGAGAAAGATCCTCACAGTGATCCAACATAGCATTTATAATTTAGCTGTCCCTTTTGAACCTAAATCTTGGGATCTCCAGTTATGTAGCTTAGGTATCCATTGTATCGACTTATTTATTTATGAGTTTTAGTCACATTCACCTCGATGACTTATCAACTAACTCTTTATTCAATCATTTGATTAACGGATCCGCAATTTTATCTGTTGACTTTATAAAGTCAAGTGAGATAACTCTAGTTGAGAATAGTTGTCTAATAGTATTATGTCTTCGACGAATATATCTAGACTTTTCATTATACATATTGCTTTGTGCTCTACCAATTGTTGATTGACTATCAAATTTATGCAAATTGGAGGCATAGGCTTCGACCATTTTAGAATATCCTCAAGAAAGTGGCGTAACCACTCAGCCTTTTCCCTACATTTGTCTAATGATATAAATTCAGATTCCATAGTGGATCTAGTAATCACAATTTGTTTTGAGGATTTCTAGTTTACGTAACTGCTAGTGGATTTGGAATCCTTATTATTATATATCAAATTTATATCATTGTATCCTTCAAGTATAGCTGGATATCTAATATAGTGCAGTCCATAATTATGAGTAAACCGTAAGTACTTTAGTACTCTAACAGTTGCTCTATAATGATCGGCTCCAGGATTACTCGTATATCTACTCAATTTACTAACTACATAGGCTATGTCTGGCATTGTACAACTCATTAAGTACATTATACTGCCTATTATTCTCGAGTATTGTACTTAAGAAACACTATATCCTTTATTTTTGGATCAATGTAAAGTTAAGTTTATGGGTGTTCTAGCCACCCCAGAATTATCTTTATCAAATTTTTCAAGAATATTGTCGATATAATGAGATTGACTTAATATGAGTTATTCTGAAGTTCTTACGATTTTAATTCCTAAAATAACATCAGCTAGCCCAATATCTTTCATGTCAAACCTTAAATTTAACATGTTCTTTATAGATTTGACCATCTTATCATTATTTTCAACAATAAGCATGTCATCTACATATAAGCATACAATGACATATCTATTCTCAGTATCTTTGACATAAACGCATTTATCACATTCATTGATTTTAAATCCACTAGCAATTATAGCGTTGTCAAATTTCTCATACCATTGCTTTGGTGTTTGCTTTAAGCCATACAAAGACTTCACTAACTTACAATTTTTTTTTCTTGACTAGGAGAAGAAAAACCCTCTAGTTATTCCATATAGATTTCTTCTTCTAAATCTTCATTAAGAAAAGTTGTTTTCACGTTCATTTAATGCATTTCAAGATTATACAAAGCGACAATTACAAGTACCATTCTAATGGTATTTCTTCTCGTTATAGGAGAGTATGTATCAAAGTAATCAAGACATTCCTTTTGTCTATAACATTTGATCACAAGCCTTACTTTATATTTATTAATTGATCCATCTGCTTTGATTTTTTTTTTGAATATCCACTTGGAACCTAGAGGTTTGCTACCAGTTGGAAGATCCACTAGTTCCCAAGTATGATTTTGCAAAATAGAATCAATTTCACTATTGATGGCCTTTTTCCATAAATGTCCATCATTTGAATTCACAGCTTGTTCATAAGTTTAAGGTTCACCTTCTACCATATACGACAAACAAATATGAACTAAAATATTTTTTCGTCCTTGCCTTTTTGCTACGTCTAGGCTCTACTTCAACTTTCTCATGAGCATCATTGATATTCTTATGTGTTCGTTTAGAATAATTCGTTTCTTCTTTCTTACATGAAAACACATTTTCAAAGAATAATGCATTTCTCGACTCTATGATTGTATTCTTGTGTATATCAGGTATATTAGAAGAAACTGATAAGCATTACTATTTTGTGCATATCCAATGAAAATACAGTCAACCGTTTTTGGTCGTATTTTTACCACTTTAGGTAGAGGTACAACCACTTTAGCAAGACATCCCACATGCGCAAATAATTGTAGGATGATTTTTTCCTTTTCATAACTCATATAGAGTTTTCTTCTCTTTCTTTTTGGGCACCTTATTTAAAAGGTAGTTAGTCGAAAGAATGGCTTCTCCCCACATATTAGGTGGCAAACCTGAACTAATCAACATTGCATTCATCATTTCTTTCAATGTATAATTCTTTCGTTCAGTTACTCCATTTGATTGAGGAGGGTAAGGTGCAGTCATTTTATGAATAATTCCATATTGCGCACAAAACTCAGCAAATGGAAATTCATATTTACCACTTCGATTACTTTTAAGTACTTTGATTTTCTTATGAAGTTAATTTTCAACTTCGTTTTTATAGAGAACAAATTTCTCTATCGCTTCGTCCTTACTTTTGAGTAAATACATGTAACAGTATTTCGTGCTATCATCAACAAAAGTAATAAAATATTTATTACCACCTCTAGTTTGTGTCATCTTTAAATCATATGTATCACCATGGATTAAATCAAGGGGTTCAATGTTTCTTTCAACATTAGGAAATGATGATCTTGTTTGTTTTGCCTCAACACAAGTTTTATATTTGTGTTTTGAATCAATTTGAAAAGAAAGTATCTGATTTAAATTAATTAATTTTCGTAAAGAATCATAATTAACATGTCTTAATCTACCATGCCATAAATTTGAAGATTCAAGCATATAAGCAGAAAAAGTAGCTTTATTCTCATTACTGATAATAATCATTACATTTAATTTAAACATACCTCCAGTCATATATCCCTTCCCCACATACATCCCAGATTTAGATAAAACAAACTTATCAGATCGAACACAAGTTTAAATCCATGATTATTCAGCAACGAACCAGACACCAAGTTCTTGCAGACTTTAGGCATGTACACCACGTTATTCAGAGTCAAAGCCTTTATGGACGTCATCTTTAATAACACTGTCCCTTCACCCTTAATTTCAGAAGTGGCATAATTTTCCATATACATTTTCTCATCATTCTCGAAAGGTTGAAATGTGGAGAACAAACTCCTATCAAAGCACACGTGACGAGTGGTGCCAGTATCAATCCACCACTCTTTTGGATTAGACCCCACCAAATCCATCTCAGATATAAGTGCCTAGAGATTAATATTCGAAATCTCTTGAGCAATCTCTTTAATCATGTTTGCCTTCTTATTTCGGTTTCTTTTTGGCAGCCTACAATCGGAAGATTTGTGACCCAATTTGTCACAATTGAAGCACTTGCCTTGAAATTTCAGCTTTTTGGAAATTTCTCCTTTCGGCCCCAACACTTTTCCTTTGCCTTTGTTGTTGTTATTGTTCTTCCTTGAACTTTGACCATGCTCCACCACATTTGTTTTGGCAGGAAACGAAATGGCATTGGCCCTACCTTTTTTCGACCCTTTGAGAATTTTTATTTTACTAAAATATATAAATTTTACACAAAAATAAATAATTATAAAAGACTGCTTAAAATGCTCTAATGTAGAGCCATTTCGTCATGCCTATACTTTTTTGTGCGAATTCTTTATAGTACCTAAGGTATAGTTAAGTGAATCGGTTGCTCTAAGGGTGTTATTCAAACCTGAAAGTAGTCTCCAAGTTCAATTTTCACAAGCCCCAAGCGCAATAATAACTCCTCTTCTTTGTTGGTGCCACAATGGCGAGTTAAACATCGCAACAGTAGAGGAAAGAAGTAGTCAACATACGCGATAATGCATGCGTTTTTAAGCATACTTCTACGAGAGTGATATTAGGATGTTGATAAATCTCAAGAATGATAATATAAATATGAGAAATCTAGAGCAATTAAAAGAAAGTTTTCGAAGGAAAGAGCTCGAGGGCAGCGGTAATGCAACTCAAACCTAGACACTTTCAAATCTCTTTTAAGGGTGAAATTTTTTATTATTCATTTATTCAAATAAACATATATTTTTTTTAAAAATATATCGCTTTTAATGGTTTTTTAGGCCCACATTTATTTTAATTTTAGCTTAATTAATGGTCAATAATGTGGAATTATTTTATATTATTGCATGGCTTTTATGGTTTCTGCGAAATTTAGTGATTCACGATAATGCTCCACGTGACGCAAGGGGGAATTATTGATAAGGCAGAAACTATTCTTTCCGAGTTTAGAACATTTGCACAAGCTTCTCCCTTGCCTTCTACACTGAGTCCTCTTCGATGATGTCCACCCAAGCTGGGAAGTTCAAGGTCAATTTCAATGCCACTATTCGAACTTGAATTATGTCGGCATAGGCATAGTTACAAGGGATAACAATGGTGATTTCTTTGCGGGTTTAAGCAAGCAATGTTATAATGTGTCATTGATAGCAATAGCAGAATTAAAAGCTGGTTCAAGGCAATTACTTTTGCAGTGACAGGTGGATTTTGCGAGTTGGTTCTAGAAGGTGACAACATTGCTGCTATCAATGCTCTAAATTCTGAAGATGAAGATTATCATTTGGGGGAATTATTGCAGCCGATATTAAGATAATGGCTCAATCTTGTAAAAGAATTAGTTTTTCTTTTGTTAGGCGAGAAGAAAATCATGTCGCTCATTTTGCAAAGCTCGCAAAATCTATTTATAGTGATTTAATTTGGCTTGAAAGAGCATCCTCAATGGATGGAGGAGGCTTTAGTCACTGATGTACCTTTAGCTTTTCCCAATGGTAAATGTTTAGCACCTTTTTATCTCAAAAAAATAAAAATACGACTTATTTTGTACTTGATTATATTCTTTATACGATCTATTTGAGACATTCCAAAAATAAAAGTAAAAACTATCAATTTGCAACAAGATCAAGGTGTAATCAGATTCGATGTTGAACCTTGAATGATATGATACCTAATTCAACAGATACAGCACTTGGAAAAATCAGCTGCAAGTGCAAACCAATCTCTCCCCGAAAACTTGGGGGGTCCATGGCCATCCATTATCACACAGAACCCTAAGCACTCGAAGGAAAACACCACAGTAATGAAAAACAACATCACTCAGAGAATTCCAATGAGAACTTTTTCCATAAAAATGAGAAAATGACACCGGAAAATTGGCCAAGTTACATTCTACCTTTGCGACAACTAGCCACCCTACACATTTCTGTTAGAAAAGAATACCTGAAAATACTACACCCAAAATGCCCCATTTCATCTTTCGAGGCAAACCCCAGTTCAATATCAATTAAAGACATTGACAAAAAGTTTTCTAAAGAACTTCAATATGATCAGGATAACTAAACTTCAACCTGTGTTGAGTGCCAATAAGCAACTTTGTTAGACAATTGCATACCAAAATTGTCACATCGTGATAGCACTCTGGGCAGGGCCACCTCTTCGGCCACCTCTCCCTCTTCCTTGTTGATGATAGACATCACCACCACCCCGCCCACCTGGCGGCCCCCTTCCTCGTACTGAAAACTCACCACCACGGCCTCCAAAGTCATTTCTCCCATAGCCCCCCCAGCCCGGACTGAAGTTCCCACGGCCCCTGAAGCTCTCACTACGAAACCCTCCTCTTCCAGAAGAAAAACGACCCCTTCCACTTCCAACTGAAAGAAACAAACAGTATATCATATTAAGAATAGGAGAAAAAACTGTGCAGCTATGACGTTCAATCTGATGTACCCTCAACACTTATCAAGAAAACTTCCCCTAATATCGGTTTCCTTTTTAACTAAATTTGTCGAGTTCTTTACAGTATATTAAAACAAACAATACCCGACATCTGATAAACTTCCACATACCTCGAGTTGTAGTTCTCTTTATCTCAACTGCAGCTTGACGATTCCCAATAGTAACAGGTGAAGCCTGCAAAGTAAGGTTTGTAGTTATTAATTAGATTAAATGACAGACCAAGCATTCACTCTTATATAACATCATTTAGAATTCAAAAGATAAAGTAAAAAGAGAGAAACAGCTTTGATTTAAAGAGTGAGATGAATTGTGCATGAGAATTGTTTGTTAAAGTTCCCAAGGTGCACAACCTGAACTGCATTTTGCATGGAGCTCAAATCTTGAAACTCAACGAAGCCAAAACAGAAACCCTGTTGTGGACAGACAGGTACGAGGAGAACCATTAAGAAAATATGCAAAAACCACCAAACCAATTGGACACAACATTGTATGTGTAAAGTATATGAAACCGACCTTGTTGCTTCTAACTTGGACACCTCCTTGCCTTATGGGTCCAAATTTCTTGAACTCCGCTTCAAGCTGCGGAACTGTTAGATTTAGTGGCAAATTTCGGATATAGATGGAGTGCCCCTCACCTATAAGGAGTAAAAAGAAATAAAAGAAAATGTTTCATTTGGCACAAAAGCAAATATGCATAAGAGTTTGTTTTCTTCTACAGGTGTGTTCAGTGCAATCTGTTCGAGAAGGGATCTACATAATGTACTTTATTCAAGTGGCAGTAATAAGCAGATATACCCTCATCCAGAGCATTCCTACTTTCAGGGACAGTTATGGTACTAGGACCACTAGGTACTGATGCATCTAGTGCTGGAACTTGAGCTACTGAACTATCTGGTTGTTTTTTTTCAGTCTTTGTAGGAGTGATTCTTGAAGTATTGGCAGGCACATAAACTTTAGAAGGCCCTGGATTCCCCGTCATCGTTTGTGAACTTACAATTGACGCATACGACTTTTTTGGAGCATTCTCCTGAGCAATTGAAGAAGCAGACTCCGTAGGGGCAGAACTGTGATTCTCATTCGAATGAGCTTCAAGATCCACACCAACTTTTTCATTAGCTAATTGGTTCTCATTGCAGTGAGATTTTTCCTCAACCATTTGAGTCTCCTCTACATGAGAAGTTTCCTGGTCCAGCATTGGAGAATCGGGTATGTGCGAGTGCTCTGAAATAAAGGAATCAAATGACAAAAAATTTCTCAGGCCCACATTAAGATAATTAAACAATATATATATATATATATAAACCAACCTGGAACAGCTGTAAGAGACGCTGATGAGTTGTCATCCACTCCATAATCTGTTGTCTTGGTCTCCAATGGTTCACTTTCCTCTATATATCTAAAAACGTCATTCAAGACAAAGAAGCCTTTGTCTTGTGGAGCAAGGAAAAAACTTTGGGTAAATTTCCTTCTAAGGTTGTCTGTTCCAGTTAAGCACCCGGTAACAAGAACAATCACCCCATCCTGGTAAGACTCTTGAGCATCTGCAGTTTTTATCTCTGCCTTGTAGTTATTATAGTCTAACGAACAAATTTTGTCATTGATACCCTGCTCCAAGTTGAACAACAGTGCATGTAGTTCTTTTGACAGATAAACTATAATCAAATTTTCAAAATGCATAATCACTATCTATGAAAGGTATGTTGATATGCAACTCCGAATTGTTATTCATCAAATGATTTAGCTAGATCAATTGTTTAACATCATGAAAATGGTCAAACTAAAAGCACACAAGGTTAAAATTACACAGACCTCCCTTCTTTAGGCATGACCATGGTTGCATCCCTCTTGTTTCAATAATATGCTTGTTTCCCCTCATTTTCAGATATTCAACCCACTTCCCTTGTTATTTTGATTTTGTAAAATCCATTACCCTGTGGTTTTGACGGAATGGGTAGCTAGTGTTAAAAATACAAAACAACAGAGGAAGCAAGCATAATTATTGAAAGAAGAGGGGAAGCTGGTGTAATATCTAGAGTAAGAGGGTGACCATATTTTGCCTAACAGGGAGGAAACTAGCGTAATTTACCAATAGAAAATTACAAGGAATACAGGGTCCACATAAGTAAAACACAGATGCATAACTTCCATTTTATTATATTATTAATTTTATGAGCATATGCCATATAGTTATGTGCTCTGTCAAATACGTAAACAAGTGTAAGAGAAACTTCACAATCACCCACTCTAAAGATTATGAGACAGTAAGTTTTACACTATGGATGCTTCATGGATTCAAGAATTGATTTCAGCATCTTCTTTTATTTTCTTTTGACTACAAGTCTACCTTAAGCTCTATCTGATAAGCCCGGACCCTTTTTCACCTCGAATCAAACCGGTAGAGATGCTACTCAAGAATACCACCAGACTTGAACCAACAGGTCAAAAACTTGTTTTGCCCAAGTGGCCGACCAATATGCAATAACCTATATCAATTTGGGTATTGTAGCTTAAAATGGATTTTTTCATCAGGATTAGCATTTCCACATTACACATCCATCCAAATTCGAATTGTTCTTATCAAGGACAGAATGGCCATGCTCTCCCACAAGCTTTAAAATCAATAACCATGCTTCTCAGCAAGATAGTAGGGTTTTCGGACGGATTCTGATCACACTTGTGACTAAAAGTTACTAATACTGTTGGGGTTTAGAGTTTGTAAAAGGTGTAGGAAAGGGTTAGAGGTGAAGTTTATGTTACAAAAAAAAGGAGGATTTTTAGGGGTTGTCTGGTGTACCGTGGACAGTGCTCTGGTATTCATGGGTTTTTCAGGTTGCTAAGATTGAGAGAATGATTGTGCTCCAAAAATTATGATTTTCGTGATTGAAAGGGGAGGTTTTCAGTCTAATTAAGGGGCTAGAACTTACAAATACAGGATATAAATTAGATCATAAGAATTTGGGGCTACAAACACAGTGGCGGATCCAGAATATTGAATTTTGGGTGGGGGAGGGGGTGGGGTGTTGTACAAAATGCAAGCACAAATTATTTTTTTGAAATAAAAGTAATTAACATCAAAACAAATTCAAAATAAGCTAACCGAGAAAAACTTGCAATTGTTGCGTGTTGTTTTCTCCGTATTTTTATATCGGTAAATCCAATTGTATGCAAGATAAGACTTTGTATTTAAATCTTCAAACCCAAAAGATCATAAATTACTTATAGAAAAAAAAAATTTGAAACGGCCAATAATGTGTACCATGTTTATACTTTATACATAACAAACTAATAATACTACTACTCAAAATTTCAAAAACCTAGGGGGTACTACGCAAATTTTCAATTAACCTGTTTAATTACTAAAAATAGGTACGGAAAATTTGCCATAGGCATGGATAGTGCTCTATGCATAAATAATTTTTTGTAAACATGGATGGTGTGTAGGCAAGGGCCATTTGCTAGTCCCAAAGAAGAATTGCTGGATAATACATACATCTATATATGTGTGTGTGTGTGTGTGCTGTGCGTGTAAACTTCACTTCTACAAACTCTAGTCGCTTTACACTCTCTTCAGGAAACTATATTGCTAATAATACTATGTAAACTTGCTAAAGACTCACATAAAAACCCGACCCCTATTAGAACAAAGCAAGGCCTGTGGGCCAATCCTATACCCATCCAAAACAAAAAAATATTTTGACAACTCCGTCAGCTCTGGAAACATAAGAAAATTACACAGAAGCGTCCACTACGAAGCCTAAAACTCAACTACTGAAACGTCCTAAGTGCGTTTTATCTTCAAGTTGAGCAAGAATTCTGAAGTTCTTGAATCTTGAGGATCACCAGTTTGTTTTTTCTTAATGAGAGATTAAAACCAATATAATGTATGCCCATTTCTAAAGTCCTCTTTATGCAATATAAAGTAAATGTTCTACATATTGAAGCCAATGTGTCAAAAACTGATGAAAGTACACCAATTCAGGAAGCAACTTATGCCCACTGTCCATCTTTCTAATTTTTCATAATACGTACATGCAGCAATGTACAAACTGGAAGTTCAACCTAAACTTCCCCTCGTGATGGGCAGGGCTACTTCTGAGATGCAAGAGTACTCCACCGTAAAACCATCTCACTTCAAGGGAAACAGTAATATCAGAAAACCCGACATTTTATTATGATGTGCAGTCCAATGTTCTCTCTCCTCTTGATAAATAAGTGAAAAGTACAGAACCAAAAATCCAATAAAGAACAGAACATCAATGGCTAATATCAAAGCATACTCCAGTTCACGAAAAACTTACTTTCATGGTTGTCACCGATGTCATAACACCACTGGCATCTGGACGGCTTAGCACACTTGAATCGTGATAAAATTTGTACACCAAATCTGGAGAGTGATGAAGAATATGGTAGTACTGCTCAACAAAGGCATTTCCAACCACTTGGGCACTGGGAGGACCAGGAGGAGTTTCGGTTTGCATCGCCATTCACTGAAAATCCAATAATAACGTATTACCACAAAACTTCTCCTAATTCTTTTAAGAAAGGCATACATAAAAACGGAGTACTTGAGGTAACCTAGCAGGATAAAGAACTGACAATTTAACAATGGAATTAGAAGCACAATATTCCCACAACATAGAGAGGATAAGAAAAACTAAGTTCCAATGTTTTGTAATTGTGTATATGACTAAAAAGCACTCAATACGAGGCAATAATTATAAAACAAGAAGGTATCCATAAAGAATTAAAGAAGAAAAAATATATTTAACTTTGCAACTGTGATATGGATGCTTGATTATAATATCCTTCACAAGATATATATATATACACATACATGCAAATACATTACATAACGTATGTGATTTTCCCCTATAACCTAAAAGCCTAAACCCTAAAGCAACATTATACTAATCTGGACAAATGTAAACCTCAATCCTCTAAAAATACACGTTAATATCAACATTATATGCAAGGATGTATCAATTTACAGAACCACACAAATGAAAACTAAAACAGATCGCAATTGATAACAAACGTGATATACCCAAATTATCCTAGAAAAACCTAGAAGCCTGTTCATACATTGATTCTGAATCTAAAATTGATAAAATTAGAAAACAAACTCATGCACAGAACTTGAAGAAACAAAATTACAAGGCAATTAATTAATCAAATGAATAATCATTAAAGGAGGCAACAAAAGAAGAAAATGGGAGATGGGAATAACATTGAAGATAACATGATCTGATGATCTAATAATAATATGTATGTACTATGAAATGATACGCAATTAATATAGTCCGTGATTTCCTTGTATATTTATAAGTTAAAGTGATATAAAAATAAAAATGGGAGTTTGTACCTGTTCTATAAATGTTTTGAGGTTGACGAGCGAGAGAGTGATTGATGAAATGAATCAGTGCGCGAGCGACTGTGATGTGTGTATATATATATATATATAGAGAGAGAGAGAGAGAGTGGGGGAACAGTTAGCGCACGGGAAAAAGGAACTCTTGGGAAAGCTACCTGCGAATGGAGGAGATATGAGGACCACCAGTTGGTTATTAGGTTCACCCCCTACAAATTTTTATTTTTTTTAAGGTTAATAAAAAACAATTATTCTCCAATATTAACTTAACCCCCAGTCCGTTTAAAACAATATTAAAGTAATAACCTACGCTCACTAATGCTAATGCTGTTTTTGCCTAACTATATACTTATTTAACTATAATTTTTTGTTAGGTACTAGTGTCGCGGGAAAGGATCTCAAGTGGACCAACTTTTTGGTCCTTAAATGTGAACTTGTCATTTTGAGGTGGTAAATTGATGAATTTTTTTAAGAAACTTAGTGAAAACGATCTCCATGTTTAGCAGATCACTTCCGCCAACTTTCATCGAAAAATTCAATTGGAAAAAGGGTTAACTAAAAAATTAATATATATGTGCATTTTTAGCCGTTAAAATTTAAAATGTTTAGCTAACCCATTTTTCGGTTGAATTTTTTGATGAAAATTGGCGTATATGATCTACTGATCATGGAGATCATCTTCACCAAGTTTCATTAAAAAAATTCATCCGTTTGCCCCCTCAAAATAATTGGTCCGCATTTAAGGACAAAAAAAAGGTCCTCTTTAGATCTTTCCCCCTAGTGTCGCTACAAATAATTTATTCATGTGGTCTAACAATAATTAAAAGAGATTGATCAATGGTACAAGTTGAGCACATTTTCTTTCGCTCTCATCCTACTTCAAACACGAATCTATTAAATAGAGTATAAAATAAAATATCAAATTAAACTTGGAACGTTTAGTATTTAAAGTCTCTTTAATCTCCTTTTACACTAGAGGTGGATTAAAGACCTCACTGTCCGGGACTTTTAAATTTAGGATAATCTTTCATGACTTAGAACTTACTATAATCAAAATTTCAAATAATAAAAGTTACAATAATCTTTTCTTCTTTTTTTGTCTTTGTTTTTGTTTTCTATATGCAAATTTTGGATAGATTAATTGGAGGGTTTACTATAAAAGAGGGAGGGGACCCAAATTAAACACTAATCTATAATAAGATTATCATCTCTATTATTCTTTGTGCCATAGTCCATGTGTCTTCTTCAAACAAAGTATGCTGGTGCATTTTTTTTTTATTGATTTTCAAGATTTTACATCATGCGGCTAATTATACCTTTCTTAAATTCAAATTTGAGAAGAAATCTTCAAAAAACCTTTTCAATGTTTTTAGGCCATTTTTAATGATAATTTTTATTTTTGTATTTGTATCTTATGTGTCATAGACCTTATATAAAATTTCTATATCTAATTGGCAATATTTACATGGGTAGAAAAGGATATATAGAAAAAATGGTCTCCGTGGTGTATCATTTCTTTTATACTTGTCATTTATTTAAGAAAAGAGATAGTTGATGGGTTTAGTGATATCCAATAAGATTGTTTTATGTCATATAGAAAATTTTCTATCACTATTTCTATAAGCATTTATACATGTAGAAATAGTGACAGAAATTTTCTATAAGACCCACCTTCTACCTTATATAGAAATAGTTATAGAAATGACCATTAACTCACTATTGATAGTCCTAACAGGAATTGGAAACGGTTTCGAGTTAATTCTCGAAATTGCACGGAACACTCTTTTCTCTTTTCTCTTTTCTCTTTTTTAACATAGAAATATGTTTAGAAAGACCATTGGAGATCGATAGCTTTGTCTGTTATCTATATTTGGGTAGTTTCTATGATTCGCCTCAAAATTGAGAGAATGGATAGGGGTTAAATATTCTACCAAAATTTTTTTTTTTGTTCTTGCTCGAAATTATTTTTGTACCTTTAAATTTATCTACATATTTGATAAAAAGATTATGATTAGAGAGTATTTTTTTCCCAAACCTTTTTTTTTCAAATATGGAATTAATGATGTCTAGCACTGGAGCAATTTTCTCTTATATAATTTATCCCCCAAAATTTTCTCTGATTTTTTTTTTAAAAAGAAAGTATAGAGAAAGGATTGGAAATGTTATAACATCTAAAGATACACTCTGTTTAGTTTTTGTATATTTTGTTTTTCATGTATTTGAACAATAAAATGGTCACGAGCGTAAAAATTAGTTTTGACTTTTGACACAAAATTCACGGACAATAAAAATAAATATTTCACGTGTTGGAAAAAGTTATAAATTTCAAAGAAGAAGAAGAAGAAGAAATGTTTAGGGCTCCCAATTTGGGAATTCCATAAGTCCAGGCCCAAATATTGGACTCGAGAGAGTATTGGACCCACGGGCTGATCCCACGTACAGGTCCGCTCTCACCGGCGCCACCGAGTACAATGCCTGTGGCGGAGGTTTACCGTTAACAGGGTCCCCAATTTGAAATTTGGCGAAATGCAACTATAGCTTAATTTCTTACCATTGCTAGCGTACGGATTTGATGCAAATGGCAGCAGGTTGAGGAATTGATAATTTAGTACGTACTGATCCCATTCAGATTTGAAAATATTAGCTTATCCTAACATCTGTGCAATTTGTACACGTATATTATAATTTGTGCGTGTGTGTGGACATTTTATAGGGTTTATGTACGTTCTTATTTGGTAGATACATGTAATATATGCACAAAAGCTAACAAGATCTCGACCTTGTATGTTAAAGCAGATCACAAAAGATGACTTCCCCAAGAATGGCTAACTGCGATTCTTGTTTAGTGCTCGTTTGGTTTGAGTTTTGAAAATGGAATGGACATCTTAAAACTTTTCTCCTGGTATTTACAATGCATTGCTAATGTTTGGTTTATACATGAATTCTTCTATCTTGAAAAGTTGAACTACATCTCTATACTTGGTTCAAACAAGAATAATAATGAAATATGTGTGAATTACCAAAAGGTTTTTCATTTATAAAATTAACAATTTAAAGTTGTCTTGGTAAGTAAAAGAGATTTTTTGGTCTTGAAATTTTAGGAGAAAATTTAAAAGATAATGCTTAGAGTAATCTTCTATTCCCATCCATTTAAGAGAGATAACTTTGAAGGAATACTCTATTTTTGGAATGACGCATTTCTAACCCAAATGTGAACCAAACATCAGAATCTTTTTGAAATGGAATGTAGCATTCCGAGAATGATTTGAAACTTGAACCAAACAAGCTCTTAGCGTATATTCTTCCACTCCCACAACAAAAAGAAAAAAAACACAGCAATTCTCTTTTACTTCCTCTTCCAACATATATATAAAACACAACTATATACCTCAACTTATTAGAAGAATTAAAGGACAAGGAAAATGAGGGTGTACGTGTTATGGTTTATATTATATTTTGGTTTGGTTTAGATAAAAATATTTGTTTCGCCTTTTTGCTATTAATTATTTGTTTCTTCATCTCGTAGCCTTTAATGCTACGATGTGCGTGAGATGTAAAAATTGCATTAACACAATGAAGAGAAAAATGGATATTAATTAAGTTCAATAGAAAACCAGTAGAACACGCATATATAATTAGATCCCATTCTTGTCAGTCAGATGCACATTTTTTATTGTAGAATATGAGTTTAGAAGGAAGTGATGATGGATCGGAGGACTAAATATACTTTGAGTTATTCTAAGGATTAATATTAATGTCGATCCCTTTCCAGTTGGATGAATTAGATGATTAATTATGCAGGTGAGAGAATAATTAAGCACTAAGTACTGCAGGAGTGAGAGAGAGTACAGAAGCCATTGGTGTGTAACGCCTGTGGGGCTAAATCTATGAACAGGGAATTATTTGCCTATAATTGAAGCCAGTCTTGTGATCTACCTACAACATGAGCGTCTGCAGTTTGGTCTTTTTGTTAATCCATAAAACTATAGAGAAATGAAGGTATTACCTTTAGTATCATTTCATGCAATGTAGTGGACTCACCGAATACTTAGAGGCGTAGGGGATGCAGACCAAAATATTGCTTGGGTAATCTTTTTAAGTTCAACCTAATTTAGCATGATTATTGTTCTTAAATTTTGTCAAGTTATATATATATATATATATGTTCTTTTTTGATAACCCATCACTATTCTTCTTCTTGGTATGAAACGATACTTTACTTCGTAATTAATATTTTGTTTCATTTTATTAATTTCACGGTTTTTGGCTTTGGAGTAAAGACCGATTGTTCAATTAGTAGACCTAGTGGTGGTTGAAAATGTTACTAAACTATCATGCAATGGGAGGCTCGAGTACCCAGAATTTCTCCCAATAGTGCTTGTGGTATTCCTTATTTTTGTGTGTTCTACATTTACCTACATCTAAATGCAACAGATAGGTTATTTGAACTGAATGCGCCCCAGAACTCTTTTTGGCTCTAGTATAGTTCTAGCTGGTGGATGTTGGCTCAAACGATTGTCTCATATTGAAAAATTATAAAACTCAACATTAGTTTATAACATGGAGTGTCACTACGTAGTAATGAAGCATTTTGGAGAAACCCCATATTTATCTTTAACTTTTGAGCTTTTGATATAATTTTAGCTTGGTTAGGTGGCATAGCTAGCAAGGGTTCGGAGACTAAGAGCCTATATACTGGTATTGTAAGTAGACCAAGTGAACTGATCGACTAAATTTAGCATAATGGAATAACTAAAATTTAGCCACCCTTGAGCCAATATGCAAATTAGCCTACCAATATAATTAATTACCCAAACGAATGATCTCTTTTCAACAATCAGAACTTTTCTGTAGGCTGCCTAGGAAGTGCCCAGCCGCTAGGCTCAGCCTAGCAGGCTCCTCTGGTGAGGCAGTGGCAATGCAGGTTTGGGTGGATTTTTTCACTCTTCTTTTTGTTTTTGGTAGCTAGTATGATATTATCTTTTGATCTCTCGGTACTATTAAATTTAGTTTCTTAACTAAATAAAAATCAGAGGTGCTCCAAGCACTAGGGCAACTCTCACTCCCCTTGGCGCTTTTTAGAATATTGATCATTGTATTGAATGAGAAATTAAGACTTGGCCGGCTTCTTCATTTTCTCTCACATATATATCTATGAACTGTTCCTTTCACTTTTTGCTACCTTTGTGTTTTGGGACTTTAATCTTAAATTATTTAAGCTTTAAGGATCGTAATCATGTCTAGTTCTTAAGAGACTGAAATTTAGGAAGCGCACCTGAATTTATGAGAACTCGGTTGCTAACGTCAAACCAATAACACATTCCACTCCTTTCATTTATACTTCAAGCAGTTTTCAAGCACTTATTGATCAATGAATGGAATGCTGGCCGCCTAGCACCAGTGCTAGCATCAGTACCAGCATAGTTTTTCTTTTTTACCCAGCGCAAGATTTGAATAGGTTTGTGGCCTTCCAATATCTGTATCATGCTCAATGGGTTCTCTCTCTAAGATGAGAAAGAGGATTAAAGTAGAGCGTATATCGATTTAACTTGGGGACCATAACTCTATGTGTCTTTATATATATACACTAGTTCAAATAAGTAATCATCAATCCTAATAGGACTAACATCAGGTCTCTACACATTGCAAAGCCCATATCCATTAGATGCATTAGATAGCTCATAATATAATTGATTAAATGTGTAAACCCATTAATAAACTAAATTTCCAACATTTTTTATACATGAAATGGATCATATGGCAGATTTACTCGATGGACCGTTATTTGTTGAGTTATAAATTTCTATTTGTGACAAAGAGGCATGGCCCCATGGATAATGGCTTTTGGAGGCAGGTAGGGAGTTTGAATGGAGCAGACTCACACGTATTACAATACATGCATTAACTAAGGAGTTTCTGTTTACAATTCTTCTTAGTGAAAGTAAGTTAGTATAAATATGATACTAGTCCAATCCCAATTTGAAAATATATAATATGTATTAGAGAAGTAAAGAATAAGATGGTATTCAAGGAGAAAAATATATTATACTTCAGCTTTAAGTAGAGCCGGTGATCCTGCACTTACAAATAATACTTAAAATGTAGCTTATAACTGGAACATTGAGGGGGCAAAAAGTGAAAATGGACTTAAAATTTTAGGAAGCAAAGTTCGCTTTTGCTAGTGTAGTTTATGCAGTACTTTATATTATTTTGATTCATATATAGTTGCACTGGAGATGTTTTAAAGTCTTCTCTAATTGGATCAAAGCTATTATAATTTATTTTTTTATTATGGATTTAATTATTCGGCTGTACCTGCGGCACCCAAGTTGTTGTTTTTTATTATTGATGGCGTAAATTATTAATCTAATTTACCCTGCCAACCCCGAACTGACACGTGGTCATCCACGTCAGCTATTAGGCCTGCTTCAGTGCAAGGAGCTTGGAGGAGCCCTGTTGACACATCGTAAGAAGGATAGAGCCTCTCAAGTACTGGGTACCCGCTCGAGAGTTGATTATATGCGACAAATTGCGAAGCTTGGGCTCTAGAGCTCTTAGGGATGGCAACGGGGCGGTTCGGGGCCGGGTAGGCGTTACCCATCCCCGGAACCGCGGACCAGAACCGGCCCCAGAACCATTAAAATCGGTTCGGGTAGTGTCCGGAACCGGCGGGTCCGGGTCCGGGTATCCCATGGGTACCCACGAAATTTTATTTATTTATTTTTTTTAAGAAAGGCCACTTTATTTACATGAAGATTACTATTTTTTAACTTGATTTTGAAAATCATTTACTATTTCACCAAATAAACTATCAAGTTTTCAAACAAGCCCACCATTTACAAAATAAATTTTCAAACAAATTCATCATTTACCAAATAAACTCTCTACCAAGTCTAAAGTATACAAAATAAACAACCAAAACAAAATATATATATATATATTAAAAATAATTATATTATATATATATATTAAAAATAAGTTCAAAGTATACAAAATAAACAAATCAAAAACACAAATATATATACTAAAAATAATTATATACATATATATTTCGGGGCGGGTCTTCGGGGATGGGTACTTAGATACCCGGACCCGAACCAGACCCGCTTATTTTCTTTCTCTCCCCGCCCCGGACCCGGACCCGAAATGAGCTACCCGAAATGGACCCATTCGGGTAAAAACCCGCGGGTACCCGAACCCGCGGTTATTTTTGCCATCCCTAAGAGCTCTTTCGTCGAGCTCTGGAGCTCCCTCTCGGCCAACCACTATGGCGCATAATTATGGGCAACTGTTATCTGCTCTGCAAAGTGCGCATAACTCTCATCACCTTCATTAAATGCACACCAACCGCATTTAATGTACCGAAATTCATGGAGAAACAATGTCAGAATTGGTACTGATCAAAGCATGACCACAGACCTACTCTGGGAGCTCTGACCACACAATTTCTCTAGTCATATATATACAATAAGCATTTACTTCTTCCAATAACCAAGTTTTTCCAACAACTAGAGAGAGGAAAAATAAGAACGGTCAACCATTCCATCACAAGTGTGAGATATCGAGCTCCGCAACCGTTTTAGAGCTCACAAGTCAGAGATATTAAACTCTGGGGGGCTTAGCCTTCCTCTTATTGTAACACCGTAAGGATAAAAGAGTTAAAGAGATTTTTGTTAGTTTATAATAGTTGTTTGTTTACCATCAATACAAAGCAAACCGAGCTCCTACCTCTATTTCACAGGGGAGGACTTACCCATATTTTCATACGAGGCCAACATTCTATAAATCTTTGGCTTCCTTAAATTCAGCACCTTTACCATTTCAATTATTTGATATAATCATTTGACTGTGTGGTCTAAAATACCCTTCCAGTTTTTAGCACCAATAATAATAATAATAATAATAATAATAATAATAATAATAATAATAATAATAATATAATCATATTATTATTATTATTATTATTATTATTATTATTATTATTATTATTATTATTATTATTATTATTATTATTATTATTATTATTATTATTATTAACTACTGCTTGGTGGTAAATTAGAATGCCAGTATCTAACAAAAAATTTAGCATTTCACCGTGGCACGGCATAAGTATACTTTGAATTACTCTTGTTTGGTTATGCATTGTGTGTTTATGGAGATGTGTATGGCTATGGTACTGTACAAAGCCCCTACAAAAAATTTAAAGGAAGACTTTAATTGCAAGATAACAATTTCCTCTTTTATTTCATTTCTTCTTTACATCCAACAATACCTACATGTGCACCTATTCATAGTGTACAGTATAATACTCTAAATTCCTAAATATTTAAGTGTGCTATAGATTTTTTTTTGGATTTAAATCTATTTGAAGTATAAGATACTTTTTAGAAATATTCTAGACCCTTTTTGGTTGAATCATTGTTTTAATAATTTGATTATTTATTTTGATTATTTAAATAATTATTATATAAACTTACATTGTTTATAGATATATAGCTCAATTTATTTATCCATCCAATTAGATCTTTTGGAAAGGCTTCAATAACTTGTTTCAAATATCCTCAAGAAATGCAAAAGAGCTACAAGAAATCTTCACAAACACACGAAAGCAATTCAAAAGTTTCAATTTATATTCAAGAGAAGAATTGTTATATGAGTAAATCTAGGATTTTATTTTTTCAAGTTATTTATATTTGATCAATAAAAAAAATTTGCATAAGATATTTATTTTAAAAGTTTCTTGAAAACAACACTTTGGAAAGTTTTTAAGATTGTCATATGAAAACAAATCTCAAGAAGTTGACTAGCCTAAATTTTTAAAATTAGATACAAGCTTTTATCCTAGTTACTTTTTCAAGTATAAGCCTAGCTCAAGGCTCCTTTTGGCCAATCTTTTAAAACTATTTTAAAGAATTTGAAAACCCCCCTTAATTAGAAACCGATGCATTGAGAAAGTCTTCTGTCATGTGACAAATAGGCGCCTATTATGCTGAGACAGGAGCCTATTGGACTTTAAACAGGCGATTGTTTAAGTGCCAGGTTAATTAATTGTTTAGATTGTCTCCAAACAGCTATTTCTAATCCCAAATGGTCATATTCTTCCTATGAGCTATTTATGCATCACTTTCAAGCTTCAAAAATCACCTCTTGCAGTATCTTTTAATCCTTAAGCCTACAAACCATCAAGCAATAAATCTTTAAGTTAAAGAGTTTTTTTTATTTGAGCAATTATACTTTTCTATCTTTTGATCAAATCTTTATAACTCTAAAAGTGAGTACTCATCTTGTATCTTTTGCAAACACTTTAATAGAGTTGTAATTCATTGATATGTGTTACCAAACCATATTCTTCTTCACTTTTGAGAGCTTTTATCATTATTGAAATAAGAGAGTCTTATGAGAAAGTGTAGTGAGAAGAATTACACTTTGTAAGAAGATTTGATTTTCACCTGTAAGAAAATCGATTATTGGAATTTCTCAAGGGCACTACTCGGGCGCGGATGTATGGCCTAAAACTGAACAGTATGAACAAAACGTGATTATGTTATAGTCATATTTCTATATCATTGTTTCTTTATTTATCATCATTATTATTTTGTTTTGTTTTTTTGATTGATTGTTCAAAATCCTTATTGATTAATTTAGTTTATTTTAAAATATTTTTAACTTTCCATAAACCCTATTCACTCCCTCTAGGATTGAAATTCGACCAACACTTCTTACTACTACAAGATGTTTGCTAAATTTTTTAGTAACATAATGCACTTAGACAACTCTAGATTTTTTCTAACTCAAAATATCAAAAATCACTCTTTAATTATGAATTTCATTTTTCAGCAATTTCTTCAGTCCAGGGTTGGCCAAAACAAAAGAAGTGGACTTGGACTTCATAAGGCTACATTCTAGTCAAATCTGATAACTACTCAAACTAACTTTATAGTAAAAGCAATTAAGGGATGAGTGAATGAATATATTTCACATTGTATAATTTGGCAGCATTAACAGAAATTGAACCTTAAAGTGAGTCGACAAGGTGAAATTTATAACTGGGAACTATTGTCTTTGAGAGTAAATCGAAAGTAAATAAAAAACAAAAAAAACCCAAAGATGTATGATATGTATGTTTGTTAAGAGATTATGGGTTGCCTTTCCCTTCCTATAAACTTTGTATTATTTTTAACAGAAGAAAATTTAGACCCCTCTTTTCAAAACAAAATAAGTTATTATATATAGGATAATCACTGATGATAAATTTAAGTTGTAAAACATTTACTATCATTCAAATGTTTGGTTGGATTTTTAAGAGTTGAGAATTCCCCATACATATTCCTGTTGAGAATGGTTGGCTCAAATCATTGATCCCACATGAAAAAATTGTAGAACTCAACATGAGTATATAAGTGGGGTAGAGTCTCCACATAGTAACAAGGCCTTTTAAGTTAAAACCCCATATCTGTGGCCCAAAGGTGTTTAAGTTGGGGACAGTATCGTTACTATGTGTGCGGACCGACGGGCCCGGCTGGTGCCCCGGGCCCTACCCAAGTGCCGGCGGGCACAACAATTGGTATCAGAGGAAATGGTGGATCTACGAATTTGTGAAGCAGTACCGGTGGCTAGACTCGGTGGAGTCGGAAGAACTCGGTTGAGCTTAAGGTGATAAATCGCTACAAAAAAGCGTCCTGGTAGCTAGACTTGGTGGAGCCTATGGTGGAGTTAAACTCGGTGAAATCGGGGGTGGAATCGTTACAGCCTATGTACACCCGGGGTGTTGCTGTCAAGGTGGTTGTGCAGGTTCCTCGAGTAAGGTGAAATATGGTGTATCTTGAGATGTGTGGATTGATCAAAGGAAGGTGGACAATCTTACGAATGGGCATTGTTGAGTGGTGATCTACATGGACAGTTCAAAGGTGGATTCCTGGTGAACTATGGTATAGGTCTCGGCGGAGCTGGACCGGTGTTAGTCCAAGGTGGACTGGTGATCCAAGGTGAAGATTGTAGAGAATGATTAGGTCAAACCATTGATCCCACATGGAAAAAATTGTAGAACTCAACATGGGTATATAAGTGGGGAGAGTCTCCACATAGTAACGAGGCATTTTAAGATAAAACCCGACACCTGTGGCCCAAAGGTGTTTAAGTTGGGGACAGTATCGTTACTATGTGAGAGGATCAACGGGCCCTACCCGAGTGTCGACGGACATAACAATTGGTATCAGAACCTATGGTGGATCCACGGACTTGTGAAGCAGTACCGGTAGCAAGACTTGGTGGAGTCGGAAGAGCTCGATTGAGCCTAAGGTGATAAGTCGCTACAAAAAGTGTCCTGATAGTCGGACTTGGTGGAGCCTAAGGTGGAGTTAGACACGGAGAAGCTGGGGGTGGAGTCGCTACAGTTTACGTACACCCGGGGTGCTACTGTCAAGGTGGTTGTGCAAGGTTCCTCGAGTAAGGTGAAAGGGTGTACCCTCGAGATGTGCATTGACCAATGGTGGACGATCTTACGGATGGACGTTGTTGAGTGGTGATCTACATGGACAGTTCAAAGGTGGATTCATGGCAGACTATAGTATAGGTTTAGGTGGAGCCGGACCGGTGTTAGTCCAAGATGGAGCCAAGGTGGACTGATTTGATCCAAGGTGGAGGTTGTTTAGAATGGTTGGCTCAAACCATTGATCCAACATGAAAAAATTGTAGAACTTAACATGGGTATATAAGTGGGGTAAAGCCTCCACATAGTAACGAGGTCTTTTAAGTTAAAACTCCACACATGTGGCCCAAAGGTGTTTAAGTTGAGGATAGTATCGTTACTATGTGTGCGGACCGACGGGCCCAGCTGGTGCCCCGGGCCCTACCCAAGTGCCGGCGGGCACAACAATTCCTTCCCATGTTAATAAGGGACACATCATCATATCCACATTATTTATGAGACTCACTACATGTTAAGAATTAAATAGACAATATGGAACTGATTATTATAATTTGCCATGTCATATCCACAATGGAATAGACAACCCATTGGACAATGGTTTTCCTTTATTTTGCTTTCGATCATCTATAGACATTTCATCTTGGTAGATAAACTGTTAGAAAAGGCCTTGTAGTGAGAATATCATTTGCAAGAATTACAAGGATTAGTCAATCCATTTTGTTCATCGATACCATCAGTTTTCTACTGATCTTGTGAATTCTTTTTGTGTTTATAAACGATATTATTATGCCCATAATGATTTTCTTTTATTTAACTCTAATTAAGTAGTATAGGGTAAAATTTTAATAGGAAATAATCTTATGCTGTTTTGACGGGGTTGAGACTATCTTTAGTAGAATTCTAGTCTACATATCTACCACTCCTAAATCTTCTATAAAACTAATATAATTATTCAATCATGTATAACCACTTATAGGCTTTTTTTTAACCATCTCAGAAGTTTGCATGTTCTGTTCATGGAGCAACCTACATGAGCATGTTGCCGACGTTAGAAAATTTTTATTATTTGAGAAAAGATATAGGATGGTGTTGACAGCCGTAAAAGTTTGACAAATCATCTAAAAGTTGAGTAGTCAGCTTAATGTCTTATTAAATCACTGTTATTTTCAGCGACTCGTCAAATCAAAACTTTTGTCATTGAAATGTCAAATTACTGAAAAACTGAGCATGGTGTGACGTCTTTTTAACATTCAATTATCTATAAATAAAGTCTCCCATCCAATATTAATTTATTAGATATTCTACTACCTCGTCTTGTATGTTAAAAAAATAAAAAAAATTCAGCCTCATAGATATTCTTAATAAAGAAAAATTGAGTGAAATTTTAATAACTTATGAATAAGGTGGTAGAGTTAACCCAAATGTTTTTGCATCAAAAACTTTATGGAAGAATCATGTAATATCCCGTACTGTAATTAATGTTTGTTTCATTATTTATTTTAGACCTACTTTAGCTCGTTTAAGATGTGTTAGTAATGCTCCAGGTCTTAATTACAAGTATTATCCTACTAATTAAGGCGGGAGTGTTACAAATCATCTTACTCTCTAGATTAAGAAACTACAAAAACAAGCAAGAATAGATAGTTATACTTGGGAAGATCATCACTTCTAAAACAACATATATTCCAAGTGAGTTATTTTTAACTATGTTAGAAAATCCTGAATTTGATCTAAGATATCGAATATTACTTTCATTAGCCGAGCAGCCACAATATTATATATAAGATTTTTCATAGACGAGCAAAAGAATGTAGAAGGTGCGCAACACGACAAAGAGAACTAAGGCTTGTTAATCCAAACTTGATATTTAATGAGGATTTTTAATAACCAATGTAGGAGGACCACATGATGCATGAATTGGACATTGAAAATGCCATTATATCCACATGATGTTTCTTCGTGAGATGAATAAGACAAATAAGTAAATTTTAGATTTATGTAATGTTTAATTTTAAGTTAAGATTATTTATCTGGAAATTTATTTTCTTTTTTATTGTGGAGATCCATATCACTTTTTTTAACATTCGGCGATTTTGGAAGCCATTTTCAAATGATCAAGTATGCTTGTATTTCCAAATATATAAAGAATCTCTAATTTAAAAAAAATTCAAAAAAATCCATGAATTCTAGATAGTTAAGATCCTAATGAAGGATGGCCTAAGAGCTCAAAGCTTGCCCTATATTAAATTTAGTATATATACACAAGCACAATCGGTGTTTTACTTCATATACATGCATTCAATTTGTTTAACATGAATTTGTATAGAACGCACATGTGTATACATATATATCCCAATATTGTATGCTTTTGACACCTTAAATTAGGGCATTTTTTAGTCATGTATTTTAGAAGATGTATAACAAAAATGTAATATTTAAGAATTAGAAAAAAAATTAGGGAAAAGTTTAAAAGGTTGGGGTTAGAGAAAAATATTAGTAGGTCGGAAGAAATGGCCAGCAAGCAATAGTAGTCGAAAAAAATGGCGATGACAGTAAATACGATGACCAGCGATAGAAGGTGGAGAAGGAGGAGCGTGGTTTGAATAAAATGGGCTAGTGCTTGTTTTTTAAATGTATAATTTAAGAACAAAGCACTCGTAGATAAATACAAATAGTTATTGGGTGTCGGTAAAGGCATCCTAAAAAATTAGTTTTTACACCCTTTGTTTAAGCACCCTTATATAATTTTTGTACTTACAAGAGCACCCTAAATAATTAGAGCACCCTAATTAATAAAGATAACAATTTCTTCTTTCTTTTTCTAGAGGCCATGCTTCCAAGCGACTCAATTAAAAATAATCTAACTCAATATTCATTGCCAAAACGTTAATAAAATGCCATGCTTAAACAAGACAGTTAGTCTGAGAGAAAGGAGAAGCGCCTTCACTTTGAAGCATTTTCAACTAAAGATGCTGACGCTGAAGAAATAGTTAAAGATCAGTGGGGCAGTGTTGTTTCCGGGAGTAACATTCATGAGAAACTAGGACTATGTTTAACAAACCTCAATGCATAGAGCAAGGTAAAGTTCTGGTCGAACCGCAAGCTGCTAAATGAAGCCAGAACTAAAAGTGTTACAAAGCAGTGATACACACCAACAAGATGGAGAGTTTCGACTTCAGAACATAATAGATGGTTATTTGGAGATGGAGGAAACGAGGTTGCTGCAGCGATCTAGAGTAGCTTGGATGAAAGATGGTGACAAAAACACAAGATTTTTTCATGCAAGAAGGACACAAATAAGGTGAAGGAATAAGATTTTATCTATTATCAATGATGAAAGTAGGGTGTTGCAAAAGAATGTGATATTGCAATGTGCTGTGGATTTTTTCAAGAATCTGTTTCGGTCAAACGAGGCCTACTCGTAATCATATATTGATGCATCAATTGAGGTAGACTTGTGTGTAACTGCGGAAATGAATAACTGTCTTTTACAAATGTTCACGGAAGAAAATGCTAATGGGTGTTTTCATTCTTAAGGTAATTAAGTTAGAGTTAAATGAGTTTAAATTCTTCAAAAAATATAGGCAGTTTTAGAATTTTGATGTGAGGAGGTATGATATTTGTCATGCATTTTATTTTGATCAATTTTCTTTAGACATGTCTTTATTTTATCTCCTTAGATTTATAATGCTCATTGTAGAATGCTAAAATCCATTATCAAAGATAAATAAATTTAAATAATCTTACTTTTATATTACGAAGGAAAAAAAAATTCACGGGTTTGTAGAGAGTGGAAGAGAAAGAGAGAGAGAGGGAGAGAGAGAATTAAAAATACAAACCATATGGGTGCTTTAAGAAATGCATATTAATAACTTTTTCTAGAAATTAGGTAGAAGGTCTTACTACACATTGATTTTTACCAAAACTCCAATGAATAATATTTTTTTGAATGAACGGCCTATTTTTAATTGGTAATTAGTGTAAGAGGCCTATTTTATTTTATATTTTAAATGAAGGTCTTTGAATAAATTTAAATATCATTTAATTAATAAAAATATGTTATATATTACCTAAATTACCCCTCTTTATGAAATTTGCACAAAAAATATGAATATTACAGTGAAATATGGACTGCAATATGAACTTTGCACTAGAAATATGGACTGCAAAGTTCACATTGCAGTAAAATATGGATTGCAATATGAACTTTGCACCAAAAATATGGACTGCAAAGTTCATATTGCAGTAAAATATGGATTGCAAAGTTCATATTGCAATCCATATTTTAATGCATATTGGTATTTTTTTAATTTTTTTTAAGGGTTGAGATGTCATTTTATAATGAAAAAAAACACGTCATATTATTAATAAAATAAAAAAATAGGCCCTTTATTTACAAAGAAATTATTCATTGGCTTTAGTGTGAAAATATTTCTCTAATAAGACATTTTTTTTTAATTGTCCCTAACTTTTTTTGAAATAAAGGGTGTGAAAATTGATTATTAGGGTGCTTTTAACAGCACCCATAGTTATTTGGTCTCACTATTTTTGCATTAAATTAGTAATTTCCTCTAACAATTTTAACTTAAATAATGATTCTTTCTTACTATTTCTATTTATCCCAAACTCAAAATAAATTTTGGTCTGCTTTTTAAAATAGTGATTTCATATAACTATTTTTCTTTTAAAATAGTGATTTGGTTTCACTATTTTTGTTTTTCCAAAATTTGGTGAATAGTGATTGTTTAAAAAGTTGTGATTTGATTTCACTATTTTTGACTAAAAATCATGATTTCAAATCACTATTTTTAATTTTCACAAATTTTCAAATTCACATAAAATTTGATTCAAAATCACTATTTTAAAAAATGTGTTATTTTGGCAAATAAGTTGAAAAGTGACTTAGTTTGGCTATTAATTTGAAAAAGTGGATTACTTTAGGAAAAAAAAGTCCTGACTTCTCTTACTGGAACATCTAGTACCACAATACCAACTGTAAAATATTTTAAGAATATATGACGGGTTTCAGTTATAAACAGTATATATGCATTATTTTTATAGAATTCTCGAGGGAGAAATATTTACTTTTCTAAAGTATAAAGGATATTTTGAAAATTTAGTATCGTATATTTGGTAACTCCAATTTCTTGTTATGAAATTTAGGGCAAGGTTTTAAAATTATGTTATTTAGATAGACTAAGAGGTTGTAGTTTTAGAATTTTAATTCCAAAGGTTTGAATTTGTTGGAAATTAAATTGAATGAGAATTAGTTATTATCATGTGTTGTCAATTAGTGGCAGTTATTTTTCAAAGGTTGCAACTTCTCCTAGTAGCAGTTATGTCAGTTAACTCATTCCTTTCAATTTTTGTCCGTTGGTAATTTTTCTTCAAGAGATATAACTCTCCTTAACTCCTTCATTTTTAAATATAAGAAAAAGAGAAGAATAAAAAAAACAAAGCATTAAAAAATAAGTTTCTTCTTTTCAAGTCCAAAGTTCAAGCAAAATACACATTTGTGTTCGTTGGTCTGTTCATGGTCGTGCTGCCATTACAGAAGACATTCTATCCTGGGAGGCGATTATTCATATGCTCTCAAGCATTAAAGGAGAGGAATAAATTTGCTTTAAGAAGACTGTTGAAAACAGGGCTCGAATCTTTATACGTATTCATCTTCAATTCTATTCCGAGTGAGTATTTTATTCTATTCGTTATATATATATATAGTTATCTTTCCTGGTTATGTGATATTTATATATGTATTTTGTGTCGGAACTAAATTGTATGTTAACTTTATATATAAAGTTGGTTTATACATATAATTGTTTAATATCCATCTTACAAATTTGGTCTTCAATCTGTAGATATATTTATATATACACTTGTTGATATCTATTATTTATATCTATGTACTTATAACATTTTTTTAACAATCTTAAAGCAAATTTAATCTAGTTACTAGTACACTGATGGTATATATAATAATAATTATAGTTATAGTTATATGTGCCGAATTTATTAATATCTGCATGTTTTGTATATATATAGTTAATTATATGTAATGTGTTGTATACTACATATTTATATATATATATATATATATAAGTAGAAGCATATTACCCATTGCCGGAAACAGATAGTCTAATTTATTGTTTCTAATTATGCGTTTGTTTAATCGGCCATTGTTCACAATTAAATCCTCCCCTCTGTTTTGTTTTGCTCGGCCATTACTATGCTCGGCATTGTTTAAAATATATATATATATATATATTGCTCCGCCAAATATTTTCATCTCTGCCGACGATACTTGTACTCATAGTAATCCCCTTACATGGTTAGTCTTCCATGTATAATTATTTAATATGTTAAAGTAAAGTAAACACATTCGTACACATTTTTTTTTACTGTGTATTTTAGCATGGTTATTTTACTTCGATTAAAGTGTATTTAAAGTCAATATTTAGTAAGTAAATTTTGAATTTTGCAAAAAAAAATTTCAATTTAGTTTACTTACTAATCTTATATATACTCGGTACTTACTACACAAGATTTCTGATTCCGATGTCACTTCGTTGATCACTAATTTCCTATTATTATATATTTATGTGTATTGTTTAATTTCCGTTATTTTTGTTTATATACAAGAACATTATTATTTGAACACTACTATTAACATAATTTGTTTCTATATAATAAACACTTCGTGTGTTTGATTTTTGATGTTTTTGTTTGTGTAACATAAAATGGCAAGTTCTTCCACCAACGTAACCAACGTGATTCCAAATGTGAAGTTTAGTCATGCTGAAAAACCGGACAAATTCAAGGGTCCGAATTTCAAACTTTGGCAGCAAAAGATGTTCTCCTACTTGACCACACTCCATTTCTCAAAGTTTCTCAAAGAAACGATTCCTCAGTTGGAAGAAGAGGAAACCGACTTGGTGAAAATTGCGGCAATTGATGCCTGGAAACATGGAGATTTCCTATGCCGCAACTATCTCCTAGGCAGTTTGGACGACAGCCTTTACAAGGTTTATAGTCAATGTACCAATTATAAGGAACTTTGGGAAAAATTGGAGAAGAAATATAGGACCGAGGATGCCGGGACGAAGAAATTCATCGTCGACAAATTTCTTGATTACAAGATGGTTGATTCCAAGTCGGCCGTTAGTCAAGTAGATGACTTCCAAATCATACTCCATGAGATTGAAGCGGAGGGTATGACTCCCAGCGAATCATTTCAAGTGGCGGTAACAATTGAAAAATTACCTTCGTCTTGGAAGGATTTCAAGAGTTACCTGAAGCATAAGAAAAAAGGAGATTAATTTGGAAAACCTCACTCTTCGTATCCATATTGAAGAAGATAACTGGGGGTCTGAGAAAAGGAGCGTGGTTAACTCCATGACATCTAAAACGAATGTCGTGGAAGATAAGCCAAAGGCCAACAAGCGGAAGTGGACTGATGAAGGGCCAAGCGGTTCAAAGAAATTTAGTGGTAAATGCTACAATTGCGGGAAACCCGGGCATCAGTCAAAAGACTGCTGAAAGCCAAAGAACTTCAAAAAGAAGAAGGCTCAAGCACATGTCACTGAATTTGATAATGATCCAGATGACATGGATCTTATCGCTATGGTTTCTGAATGCAACTTGGTTGGGAATCCGAAGGAATGGTGGGTGGACACAAGAGCAACTCGTCATGCCTGCGCCAATATGTGGATGTTCTCTACTTACACTCCGGTGGACAAAGTAGAACCTTTCTATATGGGAAATTCAGCTACTGCAAAAGTCGAGGGACATGGGAACATAAAGCTGAAGATGACTTCCGGTAAGGAACTGACATTGAAGGACGTACTTCATGTTCTAGATATTCGGAAGAACTTTATGTCTGGCTCGCTCCTTAGCAAGAATGGTTTCAAACTTGTATTTGTTTTTGATAAGTTTGTACTTACTAAAAATGACATATTTGTGGGGAAAGGGTATCTCACTGAGGGCCTCTTCAAAATGAATGTTATGACTGTGGCACCGAACAATGCTAATGTTAATAATAATAATAAAGCTTTTTATTCTTACTTGTTTGAGTCTTGTATGTGGCATGGTAGATTAGGACATGTGAATTATGATACCTTGCGTAGGTTAATCAATTTGGATTACTTGCCTAAATTCACAATTGTTCTTAATCATAAATGTGAAGTTTGTGTGGAATCAAAATTAACAAGATCTTCTTTTTCATTTGTTGAAAGAAAATCTGAACCTTTAGATTTAATTCATACGGATATATTTGATTTGAAGTATGTTCAAACTAGAGGTACGGTGGAAAGAAGTATTTCATTACTTTTATTGATGATTGTACAAGATACTGTTATATATATTTGCTAAGAAACAAAGATGAGGCGATTGATATGTTCAAAATTTATAAGAATGAAGTTGAAAATCAACTAAGCAATAAGATAAGGCATTAAGGAGTGATAGAGGTGGTGAATATGAATCACATTTTGAACAAATATGTTACGGTCATAGGATCATTCACCAAACCATTGCTCCTTATTCACCTCAATCTAATGGTATTGCTGAACGCAAAAATTGAACTCTCAAAGAGATGATGAATGCTTTGTTGATAAGTTCTGGTTTACCTCAGAACTTGTGGAGGGACGCTTTGCTTTCCGCTAATTTTATTCTAAATAAAATACCTCATAAGAAAACCCATAAAACACCTTATGAATTGTGGAAAGGTCACAAGCCTTCTTACAAATACATGAGAGTGTGGGAGTGCTTAGCAAAAGTGGTGGTTCCTAAACCTAAAACGGTTAAGATAGGAACGAAAACCGTTGATTGTATATTCATTGGTTATGCCAATAACAGTAGTGTATACAAATTTTTAGTGTTTAAATCTGAGATTCCTGATGTACATGTTGATACGGTTATAGAATTGAGAAACGCTTCGTTCTTCAAGGATATATTTCCGTACAAAACAGTACATGATAGAAACTCGTCTAAAAGACCACATAAAGCTAGGACTTCTGATCCACAAATGGCGAAAACTGAAAAGTCTTCAGAAAATGTGGATGAGCCAAGACGTAGCAAAAGGGCAAGAGTTGAAAAATCTTTTAGACCTGATTTTCTAACATATTTGTTAGAAGATGACCCACAAAGCTTTAAGGAAGCAATGTTTTCTCCCGAGGCGTTATATTGGCGAGAAGCAGTCAATAGTGAAATTGAATCCATACTGCATAACCACACATGGGAATTAGTGGATCTTCCACCTGGTAACAAACCATTGGGTTATAAATGGATCTTCAAAAAGAAGATGAAAGCAGATGGATCAATTGATAAGTACAAAGCAAGTCTGGTTGCTAGGAAATTAAATTGAATGAGAATTAGTTATTATCATGTGTTGTCAATTAGTGGCAGTTATTTTTCAAAGGTTGCAACTTCTCCTAGTAGCATTTATGTCAATTAACTCCTTCCTTTCATTTTTTGTCCGTTGGTAATTTTTCTTCAAGAGATATAACTCTCCCTAACTCCTTCATTTTTAAATATAAGAAAAAGAGAAGAATAAAAAAAACAAAGCATTAAAAAATAAGTTTCTTCTTTTCAAGTCCAAAGTTCAAGCAAAATACACGTTTGTGTTCGTTGGTCTGTTCATGGTCGTGCTGCCATTACAGAAGACATTCGTTCTATCCTGGGAGGCGATTATTTATACACTCTCAAGCACCAAAGGAGAGGAATAAATTTGCTTTAAGGAGACTGTTGAAAACAAGGCTCGAATCTTTATACGTATTCATCTTCAATTATATTCCGAGTGAGTATTTTATTCTATTCGTTATATATACATAGTTATCTTTCCTGGTTATGTGATATTCATATATGTATTTTGTGTCGGAACCAAATTGTATGTTAACTTTATATATAAAGTTGGTTTATACATATAATTGTTTAATATCCATCTTACAAATTTGGTCTTCAATCTGTAGATATATTTATATATACACTTGTTGATATTTATTATTTATATCTCTGTACTTATAACATTTTTTTAACAGAATTCTACAAGGAAAATAGAGTTTTTCGATTCCAATTCTCATTAATATCTAAAAAAATCACTTTCAATCATCGCCACTCACCCAAACCTCCCACCCCCACACCAGCCAAGCCCTACCCAAAACCCAACCCACCTTTTTAACCACCCCCACCCCCCGAACCCAACCCTTTCATCGTATTTTGAACCGGTGGAACCGATTTCTATAACACCATTCGAACTTGGCTCCCCTCCAATACATCTTCCATCCAATTTCGTCCAATGGAGTTTAGTTGGAAGCTTAAACGGATGAATTTTTTCAAGAAAATTTTAATACATATGTTCATTTTCAACCATTCAAACTTTTAAAGATCATCTCACCCACTTTCGGTTTGAATTTTTTGATGAAATTTTGTGAAGATAATCTACTAATTATAGAAATCATTTCCACCAAGTTTTGTGAAAAAAAATCATCTGTTTAAGCCTCTAACTAAACTCCATTTGACGAAATTGGATGGAAGGTGTAATGAAGGGGAGCTAAGTCCCATTCATCCATACCCTCACCGTCGACCTCACACCCTATACGCAGTAAATAAAAATGTATATGTATACATACATATTGGGTATATTTACATAGTGTGTGTATATTTATATTAAAGAAGTTCACTACCACGGTCAGTGCTGTCACCATTGTTGGCATCGCCCATCGTTGGAGCTTCGCCGACCGTTGATGGAACTCCAGTGACTGTTGTTGACACTCCAATGACGTTGCTGGAGTTTTGACAGTGGTTGCCGGAGTTTTGGCGATGTCGCTGGAGCTTCAATATGGTTGCTGGCAGTGGTCGTGGAGTTTTGGTGATGTTGTCGGGGCTCTGGCATAGTTGATACTTGATAGGCCGGCTTGACGGCAATATTAGACAACTTTAAACCATTGTCTTTTTAGAATTTGAAACAAATTCTACAAAGTAGCCTAACAAAGAATTTTGGGATTCTAATAAAATTCTCAATGAAAATTATATACAATCCATTAAAATTATATACAATCCAAACATTAGTAGTGTAATTCAATGGCATTGTATTTCTTGGAATTTGCAATGCCAGAGAATTATGATTCTAAGATAATTCTAAAACCATGTATACCTTAGACTATATTTACGTTGCGTTTACCTTCTTCTTTTTAAGAGAATTTTCGTAAGTGGCCCCCTACCATGAATCCCTAGATCCGCCACTATATACAATCCTCTTATTGTCATGCGATTTTTGCAAGTACATGATAAGGCGGTGACTATCATTAAAAAAATTCCCTTTTTCTTTAAGTTTTTTAGAATGGCCCGACATTTTACTTTAATCCCACAAGGAATATTGTTTACACAAAACAGGAACTTGTTTATGTGCATTCATCATCCATGCCAATTTATGCTACTCCCAGAGTAGGAGTGACAGACAAAAGAGGAGAAAAGTAACACCCTATCCATATCCAAATCTAGAACAAAAACAAAATAATGCAAGGATATGATTCATATGGAGCTAGAGGACTTATTCATTTACCTACCTTTTCCGTTACTATTAATCTTCCAAGTCATTCTGCACACAACCTTACACATGTTCTTTGTTTTACTTGTATACAAGTAATGGTTAAAATTCTGTGTTACCGAATTTAAAAATGTGATATAACTTCAGGTATACTGAAATCCTACCAGTCTTATATAATCTCTTCTTATTTATTTTATTTTTTTCGTGAAATAAGAGAAGTTATGACTCTTGTCTTTTATAAATGTTTAAGACAAACAATGGGGATGTACAGTGGGTGATTGGGTATGTGAGCTAGCTTTACTATTTCTCTTGTGAAGTTAATTAGTTTTTTAGGCCGTGACCCCTGAAAAGAGGTAAGAGAACCCTAGAAAGAGAAGAGAAAGGTAAAAAAAAAATAAAAAAATGAAAAGAGAATTGATGGGCAGGAAGATTATAAATGGGTGCAGTGAATAATGGAAAAAGGTGGCAGAGAAAGTTACATCCTTCTCCTTTGCCTGCCATGAAATATTAAAAGCACACCTTCTTTCTATAATCTTCTCGGGCATCTAAAATCTTCACACTTTGAGATTATAAATACCATGTTGAGAAATAAGATCCTCTTAAAACGATAGATAAGAATAAAAGGTTATTCCATCTAGGGCGGTGCAAGTAAGGGAAAAGGAGGGTGGGGGGAGCGGCCCAATAGACCCCCCTTGATTTTCAATTTTTTTTAATGTACTTGGGGTATTTTAAAAAAAAAACAAAAATATAGGGACCTATGTGCAGAACTCTATAGTTCAAGGTATCTAAGTGTAAAAATTTAAATTTTAGGAACCATTTGAAACTTTAAATTCCACTTAAATCCTCTCAAAGACGTACGACACCCATTCATTCTTCAGATCTATTTCCTCTTTCTTCTTCTTTTTCTTCTTTTTTTTGTTTTTTTGACTCTTTGCTTGCTTAGTTGCTTTACACCTCCGCAATCTGCCACATACCATATGAAATCTTGTAGAATATTATTGTAATTTGTATTGCTAATGGTATTATGTTTGCGTTAAAATTTTATGATTTTAAATTTATCTTTTTGTGTGCTTTAAATTTTGTGCTATTGATTGAATTCCTGGCTCTCCACCACTTACCACCAAATGTTAATTAGTTTTGGGTTGAATGTTCCGAACTCTAATATAATATTAGAAAGAAAGGCTATTAATCACCACGTCATCTAAGACAGGCGTGCGAATTGGTTTTCTAATCTTTACGATTTACCTAAGAACATTGCTACCGAGTTATTTAATATAATTTTGTAAACCAATTTATAGTTGTGCTCATTGGGTGGGGGGGCCCGCCCCACGCGAGATTTGGGCAATTTATCACTAGTATGGTACGAGACTTGTATTTAGGAAAATATTGAAAGTGGCGAAGGGGTTTATATGCGAGGTGATAATTATAGGGCAGGTGGGTTTATGTGATACAAAAGGTAAAAATACAGGGCGAAGCTTTGTATTTTTATAATATTGATCCAATTGAACCTCCTTTTTTCCTCAATTTTCCATTTACGGTGGTTTTGTTTTGTTTTGTTTTTCGATTTCTATCCACAGTTCTTTCTTTCTTCTCCAATCTCTATTTACGGCTTTCAATCATGAAATTGATCCAATTTTCAGAATCGGTTGGGAGATGATTTTATGAATGATTGGTTGGTTGGTAACATATATTGAGAAATATGAGTTTGAAGAGATCAACAATTAAAATATCATTCAGCGTTTTTAAAATATGAAATCCCGAAGGAGAATATTGTAAATAATTATGTTATTTTGAATTTTGACGTATAAAATATTAAATATTTTAACATAATATTTTAATTTTAACTTTATTACAATATATATATATAAAAAAAAAACTTATTATTTTGACCCCTCCTAAATTTAATTCCTAGTCCCCCGTTGGTTGTATTGGTTTTTATTGTTCTTATCATTAAATTCTTGATAAGTACTTATAATGAGCCTAGGTGAATTTGCCTACAAAAATGAATGGGTAGCTAAAATGTGTCAATGATTGAACGTCAAACCTTAAATTACCTGGGCTAGCTAGCTACTAAGTCAGTCAATATGGTGGATAGGGCACAATCCCCTAGCTACTTCTCCTCGAGCGCGCTTTTCTGTTGATAGGCAATAGCTTTTATAATAAAGGTTTATCTATAACCAAAATCTAAACAGCAGTTTGGATGACTTAATTTCTTTCCACCCTTACTTAAATATTTGTACTTTCAATTACTCCAATTTAAACTTAAATTAAAGATCCGTTTAATTGTAAGGTAAAAAAAAAAAAAAAAAATTGAATCAGTTTTGGTAAAAAAATGAAAAATAAATTGAGTGATAGAAGTGATATTCTCTTAAATTTTAAGTTTTTCCGTTGAAATTTTTTTTTTTTGCTTAGTGGTGAGTAAATTTTTTTCACCAAAATAATTAAATTTATTTTCTTTTTCTATCTTTGCGATCAAACGGAACCTTAATGATAATTAGTTGATTTTTTAATTAAATAAAACTAAATTAATGACCTTTTTACTTTGGAAAGGAGGACTAATAAGGGGCGCGCAATGAATTTTAAAATTTTAATAACATATAAAAAATAAAGAATTATGTTGATCAAATTTAAAATATTTTTGGAATAGTAAATAATCCTTTTTAATACAGATCACGTACAATTCAGTATATACATACACACACGTAAATGTATAGGGGGACCAGTTCTATGTAAAAATCTCACTGCAATATGGCATGCACTTCTCCCATCTGAAGATGCTCTCTCTGTCACTGCCAGCTACGTACCGGCCTTCTTTCCATTTTCACTTTGCACAACACATTTTTTTTTTTCTTCTTTCTTTTCTTCATTTTTTTTTTCTCTGTTTGTATATGCAAATTAATTAAAACACGGTACATGAATTAACATGATACAGAAACCATGAAAGAAGTCATCAAACTCCCCTCCTCTATCTCTCTCTGATCTTAAATTTCCTTCAGGTACATGCGGCAGAGAATGCTGGGGGAGGGGAGCTTCCGCTAGGTTTTTGAAATTTTTATTAGTAGTATTATTATTTGTTATGCATAAATTAAACATGTGTACACTGTATTGGGCCTTTTTAATTTTTTTTATAAACACTTTTTTGTGCCTTTCTATTAAAAAGAAAAACATATAAACATATAAATATAAACCTTGTTCGTAACTTTACGTGTACACTCGTCAATAATCTTGTAGCGCACTAGTAGCTATATTTATAGCACTGGATGGCATTCGGGCCGGCCTTTGATTCTAGATATATGTAACTGAAGATGATGTATCAAGAGCAACTGATACAGTAGAGTTGTACGTACTACATGTTAAAACAGTTGCACATTACTTTTTGAAGACGTAATTACTACGTATATGGAAATTTACAGAGTCAACGTACTTCTGTACGTATATATGTCTGTACAATTAATTATTCATATGGACCAGAAGTACCTCTTAGTTTTGCAGTTTTTGCTTGGTTTGCAATGCATAACTCGAGTTTTATATAAGTTGATTTGTGTAAAGTTAGAATTTGTGGATATAGCTAGCTAATTATTGAACTAGGTCAGAAGGCATATTCTTAATATGTCTAATGATGACATAATCACATACATATGTCACAATCTTTAAGTTTTATTGGGTTTCAGCTATACCTAGTAAATATCTATCAAATCTCGATCATGCTTTGTTTTACACTATATATTGATTATATTGAAATCTAGCTCTTAGAAGAAATAGCAGCAATTGAACTCAACTCTCAATTTAGGATAGAACATGTTGATCAAAAGTTCCACTTGCTCCGTGCAAGTTTCTCTGTGGTCCAGTCGAGCTCGATCTAGTTGGTCTATATTTTAAAAAATATATGCATATATATATACTCACATATATAGATGTGTGTATCCATATATATGCATGTGTATAGGCTAGCTGGTCCCTTACCCATAAAGCACCCATTTCCTCCCCTCCACAAAGTAGCTGCCTATCATACTCAAGAATATGACAATGAAGAGATGTCATTCAGGGCCATGATTCCATGAATGTACTAATCATGCATTTATATATATATGTGGATTTTCTCTTTTGTTATATATTCTTAATCTCTTTTATTGCGTTTTGGGGGTAATTACACTAACAAGTTCCTTTTCCCTTTTGTCGAGCCATGTGAAGAGTTCATAAAATCACAATGGCTTTTGTGGCTGTCGATAAAGCATTAAGCACAGCTTTTTAAAATGTGCAGAATGGTCCCATGGCCATTTGAAATATATCTCCTCCTGTTTGTTTAGAAACTAAATTATCTATCTCAAGCAAGTGACCAAACTAATTCCACTTTTACATGACCGAGGAAAGGTTAATTAGCATAACATAAAAGCGCCATATGGAAGTTCGATAAGGTAAAAGTCAAAGCAATGATAGACAAACATTAATAGGTTTGCATACTAATGCGACAACATTTAATAGATCAACAAACTATGTCCAACTAGCAATTAGTTGTGTTACTCATTAAACACTGTCACATCAGTTTATAAATTACATTTTTTCTGAAAATGTAACTTTGACTTGATTTTGTACAAACTTTTTACACAGGTTAAGTGTATTCGTAAATTGACTTGCATAATTATTTAATAGAATGCCATTTAATGTGATTGATAGTAGTAAATATCGCTATTTTTCTTGCTGTAATTACTATTAATATCATCTATTTAACCATACGATACCTTTCTTTTATTTACACTTAGAGGCGATAATTACTTTCTGTAAAAGAAAGAATTTTTTTTTTTTGGGGGGGGGGGGGGGGGGGGGGGGGGGGGGGGGGGGGCGCGTGGATTCCTATGCCTTTGAAATATTAATAGCTAAATACTAATATAGTTGTAGGAATTATCAATTTTTTGGGGAGGCGCCCCCTAGATCTATCCTTGTCACTGATAGATAATGCGGTATGCCATATGGCAGCGCATGAGCCATTGTTTTTCTTTCTTCTTTCGATGGAGCATGGTGGTTCAATTTTTGGCATCTTCACTTTCTCCCTTCTACTACTGCATCTTCTTGAACAGCTAGGTAATGAAAAGTGAATTTCTTCTTTAGAACCTTCACATGGTTTATTTGTAATAATTTTTGGAGAACTGAAATCAGAATGGTGGATCCAAAGTGATCAGTGCACCTCTCTACAAACAATCAGTTAGATTACCAAAATCTGTTACTTCACAAGAAGCATAGAGCTTGTATGTATTCATGTAAGTTTGCCTAGCTAGCCATTTAAATTCCTTTTCAGTGTGGTTTAAGTTATACATGCGTGAAGCTTTCTTATGCCCAAATGATAGTCATTTTTTGATAGATCTAGCTAGATATGTTTAAGTAGATTATCACAATCTTATTTCGTAAATCAATTATCAGTAGTAATCCTAATCTTGACTATCTGATCCATTGCTAATCGCAAGTAGTAGTTATATAATCTTGTCTTTTCATCACTAGAAGTATTAATTAGCTAATTTTTCATATATAATTCGAAAATGTTGGTTGGCTTAATGATATATTTGTCAATCATTTGCAAAACCTTCTTCTCAAAGCGTACTCTTCTGGTGTATTTCAATTCATGATATTGTCATCTAGCCCCACTTGTTACGTACAGATCTTTTTCTTTCTTTCTTTCTTTCTTTCTTTCTTTTTTCTCTTCATGTTGGGGAAGAAAAGTAAAGGGGTTTATTGCAAATTTGTGTGGATTATATCATTGTCCTTTATGTCTCCTTTCTAAGCAGAAAGTACTAATCAAGAAGAACTTTATGCAGGGAAGGCCATATGAGAAAACCAAACATAAAGATGAGGTTGTGCCAATTATGAAAGACACATAAGATGATTACTAGTTCAAGAGAAGCAGAGCTCACAGCAAAAGAAGAACAAGGCACAAGCGACTTCAACATCTCCAAGGCCGCTTCGAGCTCAACACCATGGAGATTAAAGGATCCAAGAATCGTGCGAGCCTCGCGTGCCTTTGGAGGCAAAGACAGGCACAGCAAAGTCTGCACTGTGAAGGGATTAAGAGACAGACGCGTAAGACTATCAGTACCCACTGCCATCAAACTCTACAATCTTCAAGATAGGCTCGGCCTTAATCAGCCTAGTAAGGTTGTCGATTGGTTGCTTAATGCAGCTAAACATGAGATCGACAAACTCCCTCCTCTTCAGATGCCACCTATAAATTTTACTATCCCTCAATTCGACAAACAAGGGCTTAGTATCAACAGAAGTGCCTGTTTTGATGATCCATTTGACCTATTTAAGAGAACTGAAGAGGGAAATCAAAGTAGCCTACAAGGCCCTAGTTCAGACATTTCAGCAAACATTTTTTGTGTAAGATCCAGTCATCCTTCCTTGACAGGTTTGATCAATAATGCCGCTAATCACAATTCTTTTCTTCGATGCGATCCTTCAAATTTATCTTTATCTAATTTTGGAAGCAATGAAACAGAACTTCATAGCTTCAATGTGTTGCCTCTGCCAACAACAACACAGTCTTACTTTCCTGCAAATGTTGGTGGGGCTGGGGAATTTGATCCGAAGCAAGTGCATTTCCAAATGTTGAGCTCAACAAGTTCACAAGATCCTCCTCCCTCATCAAATTCTCCTATAACACCTCCTTATGTCATAAGTCAACCCATTAGGCCATTCCATTTAAGTATGACTCCAAATCTCTTTCCTCCAAAGTGAACCAAAAGAAGAAAATTGAGTTTACTTCAAAGAGAAACAAACAAGCAAATGGTCTCCTTTTTTTTTTCCCTGTCGGGCGGCGCACTGAGTTTGCTCCTTCAGTGGGTTCAGCTAGGAGGTAACCCACTATGTCGGATAAAGGTCAAATGCTCCCCGGAGGATGTGTAAGTTCCACCCCTACACATTCGTTTTTAGTACCTCATGGTCATGGTTCACCACTTCATTTCAGTATTGCACATTAAAACTTAGTTTCCGTATATATACTTTGTTTAATGCATATATTGTGCAAAAATATTCGTACACAAAAAAATAAAAATAAAAATAACTATACATAATTGGTTTGTGTTCATAATCTTTCGGCGTTGATGCTTATATATATATATTTGTTCTTCTTCGCTTCATAAAGAGTGGCCTATATATTTTTAGAACCATAAGCATTTATAGATTCTTTACATATTTCCATCGAGAATTAATCTTTTCAGTTTTAGAAGACAAATTAAACAAGGCGCCTACGCCTTACATGCATGTTTCATGGTTGTGGCCGGGCTACTAGTATTGTTTTATCATCAGTCCCCAAATGCCTAATGTTGTTCTTCATACAAGCTCATAAGGTTATTTTAACACTCTGCATCCGGGAGTAACTTTTCATATATAGTGTATAATCTGTCGGCACGTAGTCACAAAAGCACAATGTATAGTAGCACACTTAGAACAGTACGTACTAGGTCATCACTTCATATGTCTCAATCTCACAGAATCCAAAACCCTAGAGATGAATATGGCGGAGTGTAGAAATATAATGGAGTAAGAAGAGATCGAGATGCACTTTTTTGTGAGAGTACGTAGGATTAAAAGGGTGCGTTTAGTGTGCCGGATAAGAAGCCATGATATGATAGGATAGGATAAGAGTCGAATGAAGATTTAATAAATTTTACATTTAATGGAGTTCCATATATTTTATAATACAACTTGCTTTTCTTTTAAAAATATATGCAATTTTAATTGTTGTCCATAATTTTTTTTAACTAATGCAATTCTCCTATTTATAAATAAGTTTCGTAAAAAACTCTTTCGAGAGAAAAGTTCTATATTATATATAATATTTACAAACTTTGCATTAAGTACAGTTTCAAATTCTAATACTATCCTTTTTTCTAAAATTAAAGTTTCTTATAAATACCTTCATTTAATAAAAAATAAATAAATATACCATATTATACAAGAAATGAATTTTATTAGTTGAGTTACTGTGATTTTGGGTGGTTGAAAATTTTCATTAATAAATTTGATTATTTAAAAAGCGAAAAAAAAAGATCAAAATAAAAAAAAATTAAAAATTAATTTTTATATTCATTTTGTTATCCGGCAACCATGACATAACATAATACCACCTATAGGGGTAGTATATATTTATCCAGTTCTAAAAGGATAAAGTGATAATTAATCATGAGTGCAATACAATCCCGTGTTGCACCAAACGCAGGATATGATTAAAATATCCTATTTACCATTGCGCCAAACACATGATAAGATTTATTTATCATATCCTTTCTGACAACCAACACTGGATAACATTAATTAATCAAATCCTGCTTTTAATTTCGCACGACAAACACACCCAAAGTGTAAACAGTGCATAGAAAAAGTAATTAAAATATTTAATTTCATATATTGTAATAAGACCAAAATCAAAATATTTAATTTCATATACGTCAAAAATCAAAATCACATATTTAGTTACAATATTCTCATTCGAGATTTCATATTTTGAAAACATTAAATCATATATTTTCATTGTCAGTAGCTTTAAAAATATCTTTATCAATATATGTTACTAATGAATTATTCATGAGATCATCTCCTAACTGATTCTGGAAATTAGAGTAATTTGATGATTGAGAGTCGTAAATATAAATTAGAGAAAAAAAGCCGTAAATAGAGACTATATAACAAAAGGCAAACATACCAAATAACAAAATAGAACCACCATAAATAAATAATGTGTTTTAATCCTTCAAATTAATTAATAATCTAGAAATACAAACTTCTGCCCTGAACTTCAACATTTTATTGCACGTACCCCCTCCACCAGTTCAGTATTCCCCTCACCTAATGACAAATTCCACTCCTATGCTTGTGCAAACAATCGCTCACACCCCCAAACATTCAGTACCTAGCAAAAAAAAAAACCCAAAATTCCAGGTGGGTCAGTGGCCCCCTTGGCCCCCACATTCCTCTGCCCCTGCCTTACAGTGACATATATGCTTCAAAGAAATAAAATACTCCCTCAGAATCAAATTTATAGTCCTATTTTAAAATTTATAGTTTTACAAAATACTAATTTTAATTAATCAATGGTGAAGTTGATAAATTATTTTTATAATAGGATTTAGTAAATTGGTTATATTCTATAAAAAAGAAAAAGAAAGAAATGAGACCACCAATTTAAAATGAAAATAGAACTATCATTTTAAAACAAAACAAAGTAAGTAAGGTTGTGGTTGAATTTTTTTAAAACTTTGAATACTGAAACCAAGCATTAGAAGAATTTTTTATTTTTTTTGAAGGATGTTTAGAAAGTGTATGTCATAATGCTGAATGCTTAATCATTTACAAAAATAATTGTTAACTTTTTAATGATTTAAAAAAACAAAGAGCATATTCCACCTCTTAATACTTAAAATTCTGCCATTAAGAGTGATCCTGATGAGTGAATAAAGTGAAAAAAGGAGCAGTGAAAAAAGGAGGCAGCAGCAGCTCACTATAATTAAGTTTTTGAGCAGGGCGGGTTTTTTCTAAGCGTATGTAAGAACAGGTTACAAGGGACCACCACGACCACTTGATCATTGATCACGATATATATAAATGATTGTACCTGTCTTGTTTTATCTACTAATTCTTAGCTTAATTACTAATTGCAGCAGCAGCAGCACGTACACTGCTATTAGGGTTTTGCCAGTTCGATGGGTTTACCCCCCCCCCCCCCCCCAGCTGGCCGGGAAACATATTTTCAAAACCCATGCTTATTATTGGTTTAGTAGATTAAGCATAAGATCCACTTGATAACAAGATGAAAAATAAGAGGAAAAATAATTGATTTGTATAAGAAGTTAAAATAAGTTGATTGATACTATGAACTATTTTCCATTTTGAATGAGTAGATTTATTCCATCCTTGTGCTTTTTGTGTGGAATTTTTTTTTCCTCCTTGCCCATATTTTTTTTCTAATAGAAAACGCCAAAATGTAAGAGAATCAACTTATTTTGTAAGCGCTAAACAATGCGCAGTACCGCTTTATTATTATCTCTAGAAACAAGATTAAAAGATAAAAATGGGGCGTTAGCTTTAAAAATTGATCTTTCTAAAGCTTACGATCAATTTGAATGGCCTTTTCTTGAATGGGTTTTACATCAACACCATTTTCCAGAACATTTTATTAAATGTATCATGGAATGTGTTACTTCGGTCCAAATCTTGATTAATGGTAATAGTACCAATGCTTTTAAATCCACTAGAGGACTTCGACAAGGAGACCCGGCCCTCATCTCCCTATTTATTTATACTTTGTCTTGATGTCCTCCTTCGTAATCTTGAACATGTAGCCCATATTAATAAATTTAAACCTTTACGTACTTACGGAAAGGTCCAATTATTCCTACCCTCGCTTTTGCAGATGATTGTATTATTTTTTTCATCTGCCGACAATACATCTATCAATACTATTAACGACCTTATTCAACATTTTTGTCAAATATCGGGACAGTCTCTAAATACTTCGAAATCGGGAATTTATTTTTCGCCTTGCACTCCTAAATTCCATAGGAGGTGGGCAAAAAATATCCTCTCTATAAGAAAAGCTAAAGTTGGAGAAAAATATTTAGGATTGCCTCTGATTACCGGACGTATTACTAAATCTCTTTTTAGTGATATTGTTTCTAGAATGCAATCGAAACTTAACATATGGTACCAAAAATATATTTCTTACTTGGGACGCTCTACTCTCATCTCTTTGCTCTTCAGGCCATGCCATATTACAACATGGCTTCTTTTTTATTGCCTAAAACTATATTATTAGAAATGGAATGCACCACTAAAAAGTTTTTCTGGAATGCTTCTAACCATTCAAAAAAAAAAAATTCACGTACATATCTCTTGGGACCGTATTGCCTTCCCAAAATTTATTGGAAGTTTTGACCTTAAAAATATTGCCCTTATGAATAAAGCTTTTCTTGTGAAACATTTATGTAGACTGCTAACATATAGTAGTTCTCTTTGGGCTAAAGCTTACAAAGCCAAATATTTTCCGGATACAGACATCCTTCAGGCCTCTCGGAAAACGAATGCTTCTTAGCTAGGCTTGGCGAGGTATCATTAAACTTTTACCTTATTTCATTACTGGAATAAAATGGACCCAATGGAAATATTTTTTTTCTAGACTGATGTTTGGGTTGGAGACACACTTCTTATGCATCAAATTCTTTCTGATTAGACTATTGACAATATTCATGCTCGAATCAAAGACTTCATTGATCCTGTGACTAAATCCTAGAATCTTGCTATGCTATCTCGCACGATTCCAAACTGGTTATTACATAAAATAAGGGGTATTCCTATCCCTTATACATAGTAATGCTATCCCTTATTGGGCTCATAATCCTGGGGGTACATATATATTCGATTAAATGTGCATATCGATGGCTCTTCAATAAATACTATAGCCTTTCATTCCCTCAACTTCCTTGGCGAAAACTTTGGATATTGAACTGTCTCCCAAATTAAAATTCTTCTTTTGGCAAATTCTTAATGGCTCTCTACCTACGGCTGTTGTTCTTTTTAAAAAATTCATTATCCCTTCTCCTCGATGTTCCTTATATAACGCTATCGATGATATTGATCACTGTTTTCTCAAATGCCCTCTATTTCAACATCTTCGAATCCGAGTTAATTGGTGGATTGGGATCATTTCAATTTTCCACAATTCATTTTCAATGGAATTGTTTCCATGCAAGGCAACCTTTATATCAATCCTTTATTTGTCTTTTGGAATATGTGGATGTCTCGAAATAATGCTATCTTTTGTAATGCAAAAATAGAGTGTGATGATATTTTTCGGACCTCCGAAGCCAATTATAATCAATATGTAGTTGCTACATCCCTTCTCCGCTCACCGACTCTTAATAATAAACAGCTTCTCTCGTTAGCTTAGCACCCTTCATCTCATACTGAATATAAACTTAATACGGATAGTGCGTCTTCTAGTGACACGGGCATGGCCGGAATTGGGGCGATTATTCGAGATCACAATGGTTAACTGATAAAGGCTCTAGCTGCGAATATTGGCATGGCTTCAAATGTGTTAGCTGAGCTTTACGCTATATGGGATGGCTTAATTATGGCTCTCAATCAACATATTAAGAAAATACACATTGAGACTGACTCGTATAATGTTTTTCAAATGTTATCGCAGGGACCCATTGATGAAACCGACACATCACAAGATGGTGAAGGATATTCGGGCGCCAGCTCGAGACTTTGAAGCCGTATGGATCAGTTTTTGCTATCGCGAAGCTAATCGGCGGTGTATGGATTAGCTTGTCTTGGAAAACATAATTGTTTTTTGTATGAATACTATGACCATATTTCCTCCTCTCTTTTGCATGTGGCGGGTGATGATATATCTGGCAAAATTTTAAGCCGCATGGGAGGGTTATGTAATATTGAACCTTATCTTCTAAAATAATATTTCTACTTTCTGTTAAAAAAAACAAAAAAGCAATCAAAAGTGAAAAGACGAAGAGTGGCTCCGAATATCCCAGAAAATATCGGCTTGAAACACAAGCTTCCCCGAGACAACTGCAATCAGCCAATCACTTTCGAAAAAACAACCTGCCCAAGCACTAAGAAGAAAATACCATGAAGCAAAGCAAAAGCTTAGGCTATATAGATCCGCATTAGCACACAAGGCTGTGGACTATTCGAAATAGCAAAAACGACTTAACCAAAGGAGTTTCACACAATGATACCAATACCCGCTTGGGCATTTCCTTCACTGAAAGCCGCGTCTGCAGTTTAAAGAACCAATTAATTTTATGCTAATGTTTTTTTTTTAACATTTAATTTTAAATTAATTAATGATAAAAAATTTTAAACAGGTTGGTCCAACCTGTTTAAAATTTGTCCATTAATATTAATACTCTTTTTAATAGAATAAAATAAATTATTAAATAACTATAAGTATATAACTAATATTCAACAATTATGGATTTAGAACTAAATCACTGAATATTCAATAATTAATCAATAGTTCAAGAAATACACTTAATATTATGCAATTAATAAATAAACAAAACTAATATTATGCAAGTAATGAAAGAATAAAATAATCCCTAATTTTGAAAAGTAGATCTGAAAAATATACCTAAAAATATAATGGGCCGTGCACATGGTCGTGGTGGTGTGGAGGTTGAGCGGTGGTGTGGCGTGATCGATTGTGGTAGCATGGTCGTGTATTTGTGTGAGTGAGACAGAGAGATGAAGAATGGAGAAGCAGGCATGCAGCTGTGTGAGAGATAATGAAATCGTGGAGACATGGATTTGCTTTGTTTAATTTGTGAAGTTGGTTTGCCTTTTACAATTAGTCGGGTTTATTTTTTTACACATAAGTCCCTATATATATATATTGCATAAAATACCTCATACATAATAAAAAAAAAAAAATCAAAACCAACGGGGCGACTAACCCCCCCCCCCCCCCCCCCCCCCGGGCGCCCTTAACAGCTTCACCCTTGGGTAAGATATCACTTCTTAATTAAACTAGTCTTTACTTATATTACATATGTGGAACCCTAATTATTATTGTTATTTTGCACAAGTGAACAGTATAGAAGTATGCATGATTTAATACATGCTTTTGTGCTCGACCAACGGCAGATCGCATATGCGTATATTTAATGATGCGTTTTTAAATTTCACAATGCAATCTATTATTATTATAAAACTGGAATCTATTTCAAAAATCGTGTCACATGTGAGGGTATGTAAATAACACATTCATCCTAACACTTGAGAGTACTAGGCCAATTCAATGGTAGAAAGTAGAAACAAATCTTTTTTTGTTTTTTATCGAAAATGTGATACATACACTTGAGAGTACTAGGCCAACTCAAGGGTAAAAAGTAGAAACAAATCTTTATTTTTTTGCACAAAATTTGATACATTAAGCTGGGAACATTGGAAATCTGATGATGCTCTTGGTGTTCATCGTTGCATTTGTGGAGGGAGTTGGGCCTCGATCAATAACTAGAGTTGACATGTCCATGCATAGACTAAAGCATAAAAGATAGCTCCCGGCGAGGATCGAACTCGCGACCTTTCGCTTACGAAGCGAACGCACTACCACTATGCTACGGAAGCAGACATTTGGCAATTTGAGCAAAATAAATTTTATCATGTATGAAACCTAACCACTTTCTACATTTCCACATCTTTTTCTAGATGCGTTTTAGTTGAATTGACAGAATGTCTTGGCGAAGTTGAATAGGTTTATAGTATACTGGTACATTTGTTGGCATAGGAATTTGGAAGAAAGGAATTAAGCTCGGATTCGATTTATCAATATAATTTTTTTTAAAGACCAATCTTTATGTGTAAAGGGCGTCTAAATCCATCTTTAATAGTTTGTCCATGAATAATATTATACAAAGGCATTAAACAATTAAAAATATTAAATTATTTCTCTCTAATTGTATATAATTATAAAAATAACATTATAATGGTAATTATATGCACATAAGATTCAAATACAATTCTCATAATTAAACACCATTGGACACAAGCATACTTTATACACTCTTAACTACTTTATAAAAATAACAATTTTGTTTGCATTATAAAACTTACCTAAGGCATTCTCCTTGAACAATTTATAAAATTTGATATATATATATAGGGAGCATTTCCTATAAGGATTACTATTCATGGACCTTATTTACGGATTTGCCCTTTTGGCACGCTTCCCGATGGATTTTTTTGATGAAATTTGGTGGGGATGTTCTTCATCGTGTGTAGAACATCTCCACCAAATTTCGTCAAAAATTCAACCGGGAAGTGGGTTAACTATATGATTGAAAAATATTAGATTTTATATATCTATTTTTGGACCAATATTTTTCAATCATGTAGTTAACCCACTTCCCGGTTGAATTTTTTGACGAAATTTGGTGGAGATGTTCTACACACGATGAAGAACATCCCCACCAAATTTCATCAAAAAAATCCATCGGGAAGCATGCCAAAAGGGCAAATCCGTAAATAAGGTCCGTGAATAGTAATCCTTATAGGAAATGCTCCCTATATATATATATATATATAAGAGTATCTTGAAACAAATTTAGGACTATGATCGATATCACTGGCATGGATATATGCCAATTTATATTGGTAACCATTTTTATCATAAATATTATTTTGTAGTTTTTGAAATTTTAATTAATTCTTGTACATTTCTTTTTTAAGGATAAAAACCAATTAAGCAGACGTACAATTCGCTACCAAGAAAATCCAAATAGTCTATGCTTAATTTAATCCCTCGGGAAATACACATGGAAGGGATATAGCTGCCTTTTTGAAAATCTTGCACAATGACACACACGACAGTCCCATAATACGTTTGAGATCTTTGAAAAATACCAATCCACCGCTGAGAGTATTTCTAATGAAATAATAAAAATTGAATAGGTAAAATATTTTTTTGTTATTCATTTAGTAAGTTGTTGAAATTAATAATGTAGGCATTCTCAATGACTTTTTTTTTTTAATAATTAAATTTGTGAGGTCCATTATATTGATTTGATACAAATTAATCAATTTTGATTTTGTTTGAAAAAAAATAGAGGGAGAAATGATTTAAATTTGAAAAGATTTCTTTTGTTAACTTTAATTATAAAAGGAGTAGATTTGTTTATTGGTTAAAATGTTGCTAACATTTTATTATACTATTGGGGTAGTATTTTTAGCTAACATTGTTAAAATTAATTATAATTATTATTTTGATTATACCATTAGAGATATTCTGACGAGTCATGCTCTTAATGATAATTAATAACATCGAACTAACATGCTTTTACGCAAAAAATACACGACAGTCAGTCCCCTAGCAACTTTTGTAAATTTAGTATCTATTGTTAGAAAAGTTAGTGTCGTCAACTTCTTTAAAGAAAATGGTGTTGGTAAAAGCACCCTTAATTTTTATTTTTAGCACCCATTTTTTAAAGCATCCGTATTTAATTTTAAATTTTTTGTATACTAACATTCAGTAACTATCATTCAATTCTCCCAAACACTCCATATATTAGAATTGAATTGTTTATAAATGTACAAACTTGTAATTCTTTAAGTGAAAGTTAACTAATTTTAAAATTAGACAATTTACACAGCCAGAAGGGCCCAATAAAAGAAAAAAAATTCAAAGTTCAATGAGGGCATGGAAATGATTTAGAGTACTGTACCTTTTAAGCCTAACTCGCAATTCTTTTGTTGTATTTAGTGGTGGAGCTAAGATTTTTTGTCCACCCAAACTAATATAACATTGAAAAATAAATAATAATAATAATAATAAATAACTATTGAATAATATTTACAACTAGTTCTCATATATTTAATACTAGATATATCTTGTACAATTTATGTATGCGTAATTAGCATGTATTTAATTTTAAATGTGTTTCTAGCAAAAATGATAAATGGTGTAATGGTTAACTATTTGATTCTATTATAATTTACTTAAGAGCAAGACTTTGAATTATGTTATAAACAAATATTTTTATCAAAAAGAGATTGCAAGGATAAAATAAGTATTGCAAAAATATAACAAAATTTCATTTAGCAATTGCAATGAGTAATTTATATAACAATATATATAATAATGTTATATAATATACTATTTCTATTACGTTCTCAAGTTGGTGGAGTGGTTGAAGAGTAAGCAGAGTTGGGCTATATTATTATATAAGTTTTGAGCTAAATAATTATTGAATATGATCAAACTGTGGGCTGGCTAAATAAATAACAAAACATAACAGTTGGCCTAAATATGAGCATACTACATGTCTTCCATGAATTTGAGCCCAGGCAATAACCTGATTAAGCTCACCTTAAGTTCCGCCTCTAGTTGTATTTGATATGAGAGTCAATAGAAAACCCCTAATGCTTGTGTGGAATTGAGTGAGAAGCAAAGAATATCAATGGAGAGGAAAAAAAGAAAGAAAATGAATAGAGAGCGAAAGACATACATTATAATTTATTGATTAAGCTAAAATATTGCATTTTTATACATATTTAGGTGGCATAATATGCATGAATTTGATTATAATTATCTTAAATTGTTAAAATTTGAGTTTTAATCATGAAATAAAATAGTATGTTTGTTTCTAGTGCATTATAACCTTTTTACAGGTTAAAAATGAACAAGAACGAATCCAGAAATAAATTCCCTCAAAGTTAGTCATTGCTGGTCAAATTCGAAGCTGAATTGAGTTCAAGGGGTAAACCGAAAGCAAAACCCAAGCTCAAGCATGAAGGGAGTTGATGGAAGAGATTAAGAGAAACCAATAAAAAGGTCCCAAGCAAAGAAGGGTCATTTGAATCAAACCGGAAAATTTTTGAATGAAGAATAGATTCACCGCGCGCAATGCTAATATTCTAGCAAATTATGGTATTTATCCGTGCAGAATTTGAACAAAACTCCATAAATATAAGTTGTATATCTCTAAATTATCTTCGCGTAGGCAAAAACTTTGCATCAATTAGAGTTCGGAGTACAAAGTTATGGCAGAAACACGATTAGTGCGCCAGTGGATCGGGTTTGAGTGCGAAAGAATACATAAATTCATGGTGCAGATATTTACTTAATGGGGTTCTTAGCTTAGATGGCAAGTGACCAGTTCTCTACTCATGCTTAGTCCAATGTTCGAATCCCGTGTTTTTTGTATTAGTTTGTTTATTTTTGAATTTTGAAAAAGGTCGTTTTTTTTAGGTTTAAGGTTTTGAGAGCAGAGTCGACACTTTTGGAGAGTCAACATCTTCTTCTTCAATAATTTCAGAATCCTCATACTATCAAAGAGAGTCTAAGGGATAGTCAGAGAGAGTTTTCCATTTATATTTCATTTTTCTCTTTTGACTTCACTTTTGGAGAGTCGACATCTTATTCTTCAATAATTTCAGAATCCCCATACCATTAGAAAGAGTCTAATGGAGAGTCAGGGAGAGTTTTTCATTTATATTTCATTTTTCTCTTTTGGCTTGTATTCAAAAAGAGACAGAGTTAAATAATAATATTGGTAGTGCAGTTTTTGATAATATATGTAATTGTAAGTTTTTTTTCTTTCATTTTTTTCTTAATTAGTTTTAATTAATTTTCATTAATACTTAGATTGTTAGTTAATTATGTGTTTAAATGTAATTAATGATTGAAATCCATGCTGAATTTATAATTTTTATTGGAATTTTTTGTAGAATCCCGTGTAAAACCCTAAAAATTTATGCTTTTGTATTTTGATCATAATTTCTTCGCTTCTTGGCCGTTTTTGATGATCCACATATCAAAACGATCGTCATAAAATTTCTACACAGCTACACTATTTTGTAGTTCTAAATCCCAAAATTTCCAGGACCAGTGGGTGTATTTAGTTTTTGGCAGTGTATTTCATTACCGAAATTTATTTAAATCGTATTTTTTATTTATTAATTGTTCCTTAGTTTCAATCACTGTGAGATTTTGCGTGCTTATTCGATTAGATTTCATAAATATGTTTGATCAATTTCTGTTTGAATTTGTCATGTTTTCCTTAATTTTTGTCAACATACTAGCATAATTTAGTAGTTAGGGGTCCGTAGTGAAGACATGGCGGATTAGTGCGTAATTCCGATTCAATTATGATTGTGACTTGGATTTCTCATAGGTTGTAGGTCAATTAGTAAATTTGAAAAATATTTAACTTTTCATGCATTGAAAACATGAATTTTTAATATTATTTATCGATTATTCGACAAAAGAACCAAAAAACCTCAAATTACGAATTTTTGTAATAAAACTCTAACGAGGCTGAATAGAGGACGGTCCTTATGCCCAATTGAGCTGAGTTAGTTATCCAAGTAATTTGGGAGTTTCGTGTGCTGTTTTGGTGTTATTCCGAAATTGGTATCGAAATCGTGCCAATTTTTGCTTTTAACGTTTTTTTTAAAATAATGATTTTTCGTATGTCATGTATATGCATAATCAAACTTTATTTTTGAGTTAAACTTTTGGTATTAACTAAAATTGGTTAAATTTAGTTTGTTTTTGTCACGCACTAGCATTACTAAGTGAAAATCAATTTTTGTAAAAAATCACAAGTCCTCTTATTGAAAACTAAAGTTACATGCATCTTAGATGAGTCTTGTCATACACTTCTCATGATATGCTCGTGAACTTTAGTATTTAATAATTTGTAAGCTAAGGATATTTATTGTTAATAGGAACTCAGGTTCACAGTCATATCTTGAATCGATTGGTCGCACTATTTGTAATGTCGTAGTTATGGATACTCCTAACGCTGTTTTTCCATTTTATTAGATACTTGTTTTAGTTACTGCTTATTTTACCCTTGCTTTATTTTTATTTATTTATTTATTTTCTTTTAAGTTTAAATTTTATTTTATCATTCTATTCTTTCCCATTTAAAAAAATTATTATATTTTATTTTCTTTATTTTATTTTATTTTTCTTTTCTTCTTTCTCCCTGTTGAAAGCTTAGTTAGAATAATAGAATTACCCTCCTTCCATGTGGTTCGACCTTGGACTTTTAAATATATATTATAACTTGATCGCCTGCACTTCGGTATATAAATTACGCGTTTCTGAGCGTAGTCATATATGAAATGGAATAAAGTGATAAAAGGGAACAGTGCATATACTCTATTCTCTAATGTATCTATCTCAATTAAAAAAGGCTTCATTTATTTAAAATTAGATGGCACTCTAATAAGCAGATCAAGGGTCATCAAAATGCAACAATGCAGTCGTTTTACACAATTAATAACTATACTCTTTAATGTAATTAATGATATAATTAGTAGTGCCACTTTGAACGGCGGAACCCCAATTGCTTTCTTCGCCACTCTCTTGTGATCTACCACTAAATATATTGGTGTATTGTTTATATAAAAACAATAATTAATAAATAAATAAATTACCATGCATTAGGTATGGGCTTAAACTTCCATATATAAAAGTTGGGAACACCCTTAATCATGTTTGAATTGAAACTTATGGATGTTTCCGGTTTCAGTCGATGTAGAAACTAAGGTACCTCAAACCCAAACCAAATGTAAAAATTCGGTTCAGTTTCGGTTTCTAAATCTTCGAAACTCAAACTTGAACCAAACTTTTCAGTTCGATTTTGGTTCAGTAATATTTGATTTTGACATTTTTTTCTTATAAATTAATTTAACATAACAATGTATTACTAATAATAATGTAAGAATTGTTCATATTCAAATTAAAGTCATGGATTTTTAGAAACAAGGAGCAACAAATACATACCATGTTTTGTATTACTATTCTATTTGTACATTTACAAGAATAAAACACAATAAGTAAAATGATGAATTATCTTGCTATCATATATGTGATAAAAAATCATAGCATTGTGTAGTTAATTCAATAATAAGAGTACGTGTTAATGACTTTTTTTTAAAGATTATCAGAATATGCAATTAATAAGAAATATATTCTTATAAAATGCCATATTTTTTGTATTATAGTATAATTAAAGTGTATCCTTATAGTATGTATTAACATTTTTTTCTTATACATAATTCGGTTCAGTTTAGTTCGGTTTTGGACAAGCTTGCCCCAAACCCGAACCAAACTTTTCAGTTTCAGTTCAGTTTTCTTATTTTCGATTTCAATTCTTTTTCGGTTCGGGGTTTTACAGATCGATTTGGTCTGTTCGATTGATTTTCGGATTGGCCTTAACGCCCCTATTAAAACTCTTACACATCTGGCAACTTAATTTTAATAATGGTTAATGGTAGGGGTACATCTAAATTAAGTAAAAGTTCAACTTTTACTGTTTTATTTTAGCATTGGTAAGGTAACATCAAATAATTAATATAAGATTGTTTTAACAAAATTTAGCAACACTTTTATTTGTCACAAAAAACTTTGACAAATTCTTTTGGGTATAAAATCCTTAACCTTTTTTTTATTATTGTTTGCTCCATCCTTACTGTTGGCCAAAAATGTGAAAATTACGCCGCCTTCCACAGTGCTTATGAGGTTTGTTATGGCGTTTGTCTCCCAGGATGAAACGGTAAAGAGTGTCTACCTTTAGCACTTTGGTGTCACTCGCGATACGAACTTAAATTGTATATAAACTTGATCACCACCAAACAAAACTAGTCTAGAGAGAATGATAGAGGATTTCGTGAGAGAGATATGTGTGTTGAGATGTGTGGAATGAGGTCTCTAAGACCTCCAATTTATACATGGAGAATGAACACTAGAATTAATATCCATTAATCATAAAAAACGTTTTGAATTAATTGCAACAATTAAATAAAACGGTTTTTACAATTTAATAGGACGGTTTTAAATTAATTTGAATTTAAAATCTCCTAATTAAGAGAAATTAAAAATGGGTGTCTTTAAAGAAAATAAAAGAACTGAAAAACTCTAAGTGCAAAACATGACCCCGCGCGGCTGATCATTTTCGAAGCGACATTCGTGTTCGCAGGTGCGGGCGTACACAAGTCAAGCCTGTGTCAAGCCAAATTCGGTCCGTGATTTGCACCCCCCTGCGCCTAGGTGCGCGAGAGAGAGTCTTATATTCTTAGAAGCTTATGAGCTAGTGAAAGGTTATCCTTTATAAACTCATAAAAGTTTTTCCAAAGTTCCAATGTGGGACTAACATTTCCCATTTTATTTTCCATCTTAAGTAGCTCACTTTGGGTGACAATTTCTCATTCACCCCAAATCCGTTTTGAGCATACAAATACACGATCTCGATTTACTCACGGAGGAGAACACGAATCTATAATTTTCTTTCACAACCGAGTGTGAAACCCCATTTAAAATTACCCTAAAAAAGGCATCAAAACCATTTTTTTCCAACACTTACCGCTCTATGCAAATAAATATAGTTTTTTTGTTCCATTTTTTTTATGAAAAGGTACATATTTAAGAAGCTGCATTCACAATATTAAAAACGACATGCCATTTATCACTGAAAAATCAATAATAATTTTTTTCTTAGAAAAACTACATTCATAATCTCAATGCAAAATCTAAATTAAAATGCATTAGTCTCAAATTCTAAAATATAACATATTATTAAACGTACTTAGCATTAAAATATAATTATTTTTCATATTCGAGGAAATTAAATCCAATACAATATAAGATATATAATACAAGTATTTTTATTATTAAACGTATTTAGCATTAAAATTAAATCCAATAAAATACTAAAACGTATTTAGTATTTTTATAATTTATTATTAATTATAAATTTGAAAAAGATATTTATTTTTATTTAAAAGTTTTGTATTTAGTTTTGAAATAAAAATTTATTATCATTAAATTAATATTTACGAAATTAAGACTTTATTTTGTCTTTCACACAAATTCACCCATATGACAATTGCATTAAAGTTAAATTAGATTTATCCATTACCAATTAGAAATAGGATATACTCAAATATATGAAAAAAAAAATTATTTATAGAGAGGCTTTAAAACTAAAGCCATTATATAAACTATTAAAATATAAGTGAATTCAATACTAAAATTTTGATACTCAATTTGGAACATCAAAAAAAATTGGACTTTTACACAAATTCACTCATCTAACATTTGTGTGAGGATCAAGCGCTTACCACTGCGCCAAAAGCTATAGCTGTTAGCGAAGGCGCAACTTTATTTTCTTGTACCCAACGACTATTAGAGCGCCATGGCATTAGATAACCTGCACACCAGATATACTCTCCGGATTCACCATGGAGAGGAGCGCAATAGTGGATTTACCTCCAACAATCCCCCCCCCACAATGGCGCGCCCCAGGTATCGAACCCGTGACCTCCTCTGATACCAATTGTAGGTCGGAAAATACCCTAGAGGGGGGGTTAATAGGGTTTATAAAACTAAATGCGGAATTTAAAAATCTTTTCAAAAAGTTTAAGTAAAACAATTTACTTAACAAATATATATTAAGGAATGTAAGCAATAACAAAACAATCAATAATAAAGAGATTGAGTTAGAAAGATTAAACCAATCGAAATCCAAGATTTTTTGTCCACACGGTTCGTCTTGTTCCCCCTACTCCGCGCTCGGTTAGTTCCCCGAGAACTTCCACTAAAACCGATCTCCTTCCGAGTGAAGATCAAACCACTACAAGTGTATTCTTCTCACACACTCTACAAGTATTGCTACACCACAATACTCTCACAAGATACCCTCTTGCTAACCTATGAGATACAACTCTCACAAATATGATTTGAATAAATTTTGGTGGCTAACACCAATGTACAATATCTCTCTTGTGTATAACAAAATACAAATGAAGCTCACACTAAGAGATATCAAAATTGATCAAAGTATATAGCTCAAAAATGAAAGATTGATCAATTAAATGAATTGAATACTTGAATAACTTTGTATATATGTAAAATGAGTTTGTAAAATGATTCAAGTGTATTAAAACATATCTAAGACATCATATATATAGCTTACAAAATCATATGGCCGTTGGGGATGATTAAGAGAGGTTTTGGCTCCAAGGTATACATTTTCAAACTTTCCAACAGCTAGTTTTGACCAAAAAAAAATTCGAAATTATTTTGTTAATTTCTCCCAATTAGACCGTTGGATCATGCTCAAATTTTACTCAAACTTTCCAGGAGATGTTGTCTAACTACTGTAAAAATTTCAAATTGATCGGAGTTCGGGAAGGCCTCCATCTTATTGTTAGATCAAAACTGGACAAAAATTGAGCGAATTTTAAATGTAAAATAAAAAATATTTTTGCAATTTAACAATTTAGTTTCAAATAAAATTCTAGTGATTTTTGAACCTCAAAGATATGTTTCTAAGAGACATATTTTTATTATAGCTTAAAATATGATCATTTAAAATTAATATGAATTTATTTTGAAACTCGATTTTTGTAAAATGATGTTTTTCAAATAAATTCAATTTCAAGCTAGTTTAAATCAATCTTTAAAAGATACAAGTTCATGTTTGAGCTATATAATCAATTAATTAAGAAACTTTACATTAATCCTAAGCAAACACTCAATTACCGAATAGATGAGTCTTCGAATGCTTCGATTTGTTTCTTCAAATTGATTCTTCACTTGAAACTTTTCCCTTGAAGCTTTTGCATATGATTCTTGATCTTTGTGCTTCATGGATTTGCATTGCTAGCTTGTGGGTGATAAGATTGATCTTCTTGTCTTGTCCAACGCTTGTAGAAGAATGATCTGAATTCGGGTAGATCGGTTTTAGTCGAATGCTTCGTTGACTTAATCGGATATTGATTGAATGATCCTTATCAAACTTCTTTTGAGCAATCATGCTATTCTTGATTTTTCAAATAAGAAATCTATAATCTTATATCAAGAACATGTTAAATTACACATGATTAATTTATTGTTATTATCAAAATAAGATTAAGACCTTTAAGGTCAACAATCTCCCCCTTTTTGATGAAGACAATAAATTAATGTGTGTTTTCAATAATAAGCATAAATAGCATATGAATAATTGAAATATGCTCCCCCTCAATTTATGCATAGATAAGATAAAAGATTATTAAAAGCATTGCAAATATTTGAGATAGTTTTTAAAAATTAATAAAACAATTTTGATCTCAAATAAGGTTTTCAAAAGAAAACAATTGTCAATGTTAAAGACATAAAACAATTAATAGTCTTACCAACATTAATTGTCACTAACACACATTTTCTCCCCCTATGGCAACATCAAAAAGGGATCAAGACCACGGAGAGAAAATGGTAACTCCAAGAGTGCTTCATCTATGATTTGTAATGTCCCGATTTTTGACAATGAAAGCACTTCCTTTTCTCATTATCAACTTTAGGATGAGTTGATCTATCATTATTTGAGGATGAGGGATTGTTGTCAATCTTCCCTTGGGAGTACTTCTTCTTTGTTAGGAATTTCTCAAATTTCCTAGAGAGAAGTGCCATGTCTCCATCTCTTTTAGTTGAGCTATGATACCATATTGTCATTGGATTTACTTTCTCTCCTCCTTCTTCTCTTTGCAACTCATTCTCATGGGTTTTAAGAGAACCCACGAGCTCATCCATGCTAAGAGTTTTGAGATTTTTAGCTTCTTGAATTGCCATCACCTTAGGTCACCATTTCGTTGGAAGAATCCTAAGAATTTTTCGAATTTTCTCGTCATTAGAGTAAACCTTGCCAAGAAGGTCCAAAGCGTTAGTGAGAATAGAAAATCGACTATACATGGAAGCAAGTGATTCGTTAGGCTCCATTTTAAACAATTCATAATCATGGACAAGAATATTAATATTATCCTCCTTCATTTGTGAGGTTCCTTCATAGGTAACCTCAAGCTTATCCCAAATCTCTTTTGCCGTTTTGCAACTAGAGATTTTGTTGTATTCATCTATAGTCAAAGCACAATGTAATGAATTTAAAGCTTTAGCATTGGATTGAATTTTACTAATATCATGCTCATTGTATTCGGATATAGACTTGGGAATAACATTTCCTATTTCGTCGGTTTTTGTAATTTCATAAGGTCCAATAAGTGTAATCTTCCATTGTTCAAAATCATTAGCTTGTAAAAATGTACACATTATATTTTTCCAATAGCTATAGTTTTTGCCATCAAACAATGGTGGTCTATAAGTAGAAGCACCTTCGGAAAGGCCGGTTCCTTGATAATAAGACATGATCGAGGACTCTAAGATTGTGAAATCAAAAACAAGAGTACAATCTCTGATACCAATTGTGAGGATCAAGCGCTTACTACTGCGCCAAAAGTTATAGCTGTTAACGAAGGCGCAACTTTATTTCCTTGTACCCAACGACCATTAGAGCGCCATGGCATTAGATAACCTGCACACCGGATATACCCTCCGGATTCACCATGGAGAGGAGCGCAATTGTGGATTTACCTCCAACAATTTGCATCAATGTTAAATTAGATTTCTCCGTTTCTAATTATAAATATCCATCTGACATTTGCATTAATATTAAATTAGATTTCTTTATTACCAATTATAAATAGGATATGCTAAAATATATAATATTTTTCTTTATATTTATAAAAAACACTTTAAAACTATTAAATGATGTTAAGTGAATTCAACGCTAAAACTGAGATACTTAATTTAGGACATCTAAAAAAATTGAATTCTTAATTTTTGATATCATAAAAAATGCTGCATGACTATGTTATGTTCCATCCATTTTTAGATTAATAAATTTAACTACTAAAGCTCCGCTTGATTACAATATAAAAAGAAAAAGAAAAACACTTGATTTATATGAGAGGTTGAAAATTAAGTTGAGGCATGTAATAAGATTTCTTACTTTTTATTTTTTTTCTATGGAAAAAATTTATTAGGGGATTGAGGAAGAAAAATTTTGTTAAAAAAAAAATGAAGGATGAAGGACAAATATCCATAAAAATGACCATAAGATGAAGATCATATCACTACATGCCTCAACTTATTTAATAACTTCTCACACAAATCAAGTATTTTTCTTTTTCTTTTTCATATTATTAGCAAACGGAGCCTAAATGAAACAATTAATATTAGTTCCTTAAATATTGTTTAAAGTAAATGCTTCTATCTTTTAGGGGTTAAAAATGTTAATAATATAACGATAGGGTGAAAGTTGGGTCATAAAAATATTGTTTAAAGTGATGTTTCTATTTTTAGGGGTTAAAATGTCAATAATATAAAAATATGATGAAAGTTGATAATTATAAAACTCGAAAGCTTATCTGGTCAAAGTATTTGACCAAATATGTGGCCATAATTTGTGTATAAGTTTTTCATAAAACTTACATATTTTTAGAGAAACATTTTCTTAATTTTACATTTAATTTGGTGTAGACATACATCGTGAGAAACCAAAAGAAAAAAGAAGAAAAAAACTTTCACCGCCTGCTTCATTTTAAAAAATGTCATGTAATTCAAAAAATGTTATGTAATTCAAAAAGTGTACCAAATATTATAACCCAAATTAAAATAACTACTATATTAGATTCTAATAAAAAAAAAGTGATAAGTGACCGAGAGATTATTTTTACTTTGAATTTTTTTCAAACTATTATTTTAACAAAGAATCTTCCTAGATTAAAATATTTATATGCTATAACAAATGAGTATTCTTAAATAGACCAATATTTTTGTTTTTTTCACTTAGGAATACTTTTTACTCACCTCATCGTATTTTAACAAAAAATTTCAACTCACCCCAATAGTGGGGGTGAATTTGCTGAAAGTTCAAAAATAATTACACAGACATTAACTTTTGTTATCGCTAAAAAAAGTATCAAAAACAAAACTTGCCTATAAATCATAAAGAAAATTTGACCAATTCAATAAATATTCCAGTTGCTACAAAAATTAAATTCAGATTTATATAATTGTTATGGTTAAACGATCAATCAACGAGTTGCTATGCCGCTAAATTACTAAAAACTATTATCGCAATATAACGATGATGAGGTTTCATATTTTACTATAGGTGGTAAAAATTTGACCAAGCCCAAAATGAGATTGAACATGACATAATTGACCTAAAAACGGTGGAATCAGTAAACAGATTACAAATGTGGTGAATGAACAGTAATTTGCAAGTAAGAAAGAGTGGATATTTGGTTGTGGGGTAGGTCATCCGGTGTCTTTTATACCCAGTCCGGTAGTACGTTCTGATCTTCCTTGGTGTATGGTTGTATTCTGTACTTGGCTCTAATAACCTTTCACCAATGTTTATAATAGTTGTGGTTATTTTTGAGGAGAATATCTGTGTGTGGAAGTGAGTGTATTTATATTCAAGGCTGAACCCTTCTCTTTAAGCTATCGCATTCTATTTATACATATAGAATAAGGGTTACAATGCTATTAGGTTAAGAGTAAAATAATTATAAAAAGTATAACTTGCAAAATTTAAATTGCATAACAAAAACAATGAAACTAATATATCTAAATCAATGGTTCATATTTAGTAATAGCAAACAATATAGATTTTGAGGTATTAGATGTATTTTCAAAATACTAAAAAAGTCAATAATCTCTCTCTCTCTCTCTCTCTCTCTTGTATTCCACCAATTTATTCTTTATCTTCATCACTTTTCTCTCACATCAAATCAAATAAGTCAATGACTCATTCTAGAAATGACTAAAATTTACATATTTGAAATGTATTTATCAATACTTTTAAAATAAGATTTATTATAACTATAAAGTTATGCGTAAAAATAAAAATCAAGAAACATTATTGTAATCAATTTTTTCTCTCTCTAAACCTATTTTCTGCATATAACTTACATTGAAATCATTTTTACACAATTTATATGTTTCAAATTTAGCTGCAGCATAATTCTTCTTTCAGTTTATAAATAAATATATATATATATATATATATATTTAATTTTTTACAGACGTAAATGGTTATTTTTTTAAAAGAATATTATTTTTGTAAACTAATGTTACTACCAATGAAACTATATGTTTACAATAAAATTTTGGAAATATGTAATGTTTTTGTAATAATATTTCAAATTTTGTATTTTTGCATATGTGGTGAATGATTAAGAACAACAAATAACCGACCCTTCCTTTAGTTTTTTTTTTTTTTAAATAATTGCTTAATCTTTCACAAACTTAAATAATATTTTTTTAAAAAGCACTTTATTTTTATAAACCAATATTACTTCCAATGGTACCATATGATTACAATTAAAATTTCAAAAATATATAATATCATTGTAATAATAATAGGGTACAATAATTTTTCCAAATATTTATTTTTGTTTTTATTGTTGAATGATTATGAATGACAAAATGGCTCAACCCGACCTTAATGAGGTGGCCAAACGGGTATAAATTAAAGTATATCATAAAGGGGGGTAGATTTGAGTTTTTTCTCAGCTGAAAATCACCTTAATCTGGTTGGGTCTAACATATTTTTTAGTATTTCGAGTTCAGCTTTAGCAAACTTTCATCCTAGGTTGATAGTTAGATCGGTTCCCATTTTTATCTATGATAGCTCATTTATTTGGGTTCAGAAAAAGTTTGACCTATCTTACTATAATTTGTTGCTTATACAATTTTTTTAATGTATATTTTTGGTACATTCTGTTTAAATATTGAGTAATTTTTTTTTTCTAATTTTATTATTTTTTAACGGCTAATAATTTTATGTTGCCGTACCATTTAGTATAAGTAATACCTAGTGTATATATGTAAGCAAAGAGTTGAGGTAATTATAGGACTATAAAGTAAATTATCTACGTTTGTTTGACGTTTATCCAACAGACTCTTTCTAGTTCTATGTTAGCCCAAGAAGAGTAGAGTAAAAAAGAGGTACTACTATACTTAAATCATGCTGTGACTTTTTTTTTTGGTCACTCAGGGTATCTCTCGCTCGACAGCGGAGACTAATCCCTCGAGGCAAGGTCGGGCGTAAAGCGAGAGCCTCTCCTAACAATATCAGCTCCATACGCATCCGCCCGGGTTCGAGATCATTCTGTGACTAACTTACGGAATAAAACAATATTTTTCACAATAGTCTGTTCCTTATCCCCTTCATACAAACTCACAGGATGTCAGGACCTCATGTGAGGCTTTAATTTTTATCCCTCCATTCGATTCCATGTAATTTTTTTTTTCCGTGTACAAGTATTATCTAAATAATAATAGAATTTATAAAAATACTCATTTGAAGATAAATTAATAATTTTATTATAGTTAGATTCTTAATTAAAATATATAGTCAGTAAAAAAATGTGAACTTTAAACAAGTAGGAAAAAGAGAAAGAAATAATAGTAAGGAGAGAAGGAAAATCTAATAACGAAGTAAAATTTTTGAATTTAGGGATAAAAAAAAAAGAAACAGGTTCAGATTTTGGTTGGGTGATTAAAAAAATAAACAGTGTTTTCTTAGTTAAGATAAAAATTAGATGAAAGAGAAGGGTTATACATTATTTTTTAAATTCTTTTTATTTAAATTTTAACTTTTATAAATGTGAGAAAAATAAAAAATGGGTAATTTTATTTTTACCCGCGATTTCATATAGTTAATCTACGTTATTAAGTTAATCCGTCATATCTATTAAATTAATCTGCGAGCGTGGATAGACTGTCAAAAAAATATTATTAATGTTGAAGGAAATTACACACAGTGTGCTACCGTCTAGATAGAATATGTATTAGGGATTTTACTATGTAAATTGTGTATTATGGGCCATAATAGGCTTCCTTGTAAACCCTATTTACTATTGTATTTGTACCCTATTTAAAGGGCTTATGTAATGAAAACTTGAGTAGAGTTATTCCTACAACACGTTATCAGCACGCTCAGAGCTAATAACCCCAACACTAAGAAACCCCTAGCCGCCGCAGTGCTTTCGACTCTAAGCAAGCAGAAGAAGAATCACCTGCAAAGATTTCTGTTTGGGCTTTCTTTCTTTCTACGTACAAGGTTCTGTTCCATTTATACCATTTAATTAGCTATTAATTCTTAAACATATGTCACGATTGATTTCTTCTCTTGGATATATGCAGCCACGATTATATATAGTTTATATTAATATATATATATATATATATGTATATATGTATGTCATATGTTAATATATATGTATATATGTGAGATTTGCTTAAACTGTTCACCCATGTTCAAGCATTATATTCACACACATGGATATTTAAGCTTTGCTAACATGTATGTCATATGTTAATATATATGTATATATGTGAGATTTGCTTAAACTGTTCACCCATGTTCAAGCATTATATTCACACACATGGATATTTAAGCTTTGCTAACTTGATTCTCACCATGCCCCACCGTCAAGATTTTTTTTAGGTTTCAATAAAGCTTATTAATTTTTTGTTTTATCTTAAAAACAGTTTTTATTTTCCTTAATTTTCTGTTTTACATAAAAACAGTTTTTTTATTTTAATTAAAATTCTGTTTTATCTTAAAAACAGTTTTTATTTTTCTTAATTTTCTGTTTTACATAAAAACAATTTTTATTTAATTAAAATTCTGTTTTATCTTAAAAACAGTTTTTATTTTTCTTAATTTTCTGTTTTACATAAAAAACAGTTTTTATTTAATGAAAATTCGGTTTTATCTTAAAAACAGTTTTTATTTTCATTAAAATTCTGTTTTATCTTAAAAACAGTTTTTATTTTTCTTAATTTTTTGTTTTACATAAAAACAGTTTTTATTTAATTAAAATCCTGTTTTATCTTAAAAAAAGTTTTTATTTTTCTTAAATTTCTGTTTACTTAAGAGCAGTTTGATTTAATGTGGTTTTGAATTCCACCCTCATTTACTGACCACTCTGTAGCCAAAATTTACACAATATTATACATGCCATATTTGAGATGGACGAATTAAATTTATAATTGCTATAGTTGTTGTAAGTCAGCCCGCTAAAAAAATTAGAATATTACATATATTCTTAATTGTTTTATTTAGTATGTCATAAATTCAACAGTTGCAATGATAATGAAAGTTCATGCGCATTATAATTACTATGATAAAGTATTTTCATATAGCATCAAAAAATGTGACCATTATAGATCTTGATTTTTGAAATCTAATTCATAATCCTGAAAAATAACTAACATGGATGTACTCATAACTGTGTAATATCTTCGTTATTATTTATTAAGATGGCCGACCCAACTCGACCTAAATTTGACATTTTGGACTCAGAAGGACTTGAGAGTACCATCGGTGGGTTTCTGATGTAGAAACCGACTTTGTGGCTAAAAAATACTCTGCCACACTTACTGACCCGAAAGACTTCACAGACAATGGACCGTCTGACAAGGTGAAAGCAAATGCATTAATGTTTCTATGGAAACATATTGACCCCAGCTTACGCTGGGAGTACCTTCAGTTGAAGACACCTAAAGAATTATGGGATGCCTTTAAAGGACGTTTTGGGAACATTCATGACACTTTGCTCCCAGAATTAACTGTGTAGTGGAATGAAATCCGCTTGCTCGACTATAAAAGGGTTAACAACTTCAACAAGGACATGCTTCGCCTAAAGGCACATCCTAACTTCTATAAAAAGGACCTCACAGAAGATGATATGATTCAAAAGACCCTTTCCACTTTTCCTACTTCAGCACTTATACTAGCGAACCAGTATAGACTCGAGTATGATAACAAAAGAATCATAACATTCAATAAGCTGATCAATCTACTCCAAGTGGCTGAAAGGCATAATGAGGTTCTTTTGAATAATAATGTCAGGCCTGTCGGAAAAAAATAATTCCTAAGGCTAACTACGATAAGATGAACAGTGGAAAGAACCCCAATGCAAGGGGGTTGGACGTGTTGATCCCTACCCACGTGGCAACAAAGCACAACGTGGAAAGGGACGTGGGAGTCGTGGTGCGGGTCGTGAAGGCTTTTCCAAAGTATGGAGAAGAAATGATACTATTGGACCTAGTGGTCAGGAAAATAATGTGAAAAATGCACCTAAGAACCCTCCGGTCAAAAAGAAAATAGTTGGCGATGAGCCATGTTACAGGTGTGGAGTTGCTGGGCACTGGTATAAGAACTACCATGTAAGCACTAAAGTAGCAGCGAGTTACAAGAAATATCGAGAATCTAAAGAACAAGAATCTCATTTTATGAATAAAGAAGATAATGACGCCGATGTTAATTTCACAATCGTAGACTTTAGTGGCAAGAAGGAATTTGCTCAGTCAATGGATACACTCGATTTTGACTTATCTGCTTTATTCACTTTATTTTTTAGAAATAGTTGAATTGGCATATTGCCTAATTTTTAATAAGACTATGGTTTTGTCTTAAAATTTATGTTGATTGGATGAATTAAATTTCTAAACAAGATATTTGATTGATTACTGTTAGTTTTATTTGAATTTTATTCTAAAGTAATTGAATTTGTTTGTTTTATTACTACATAGTTTGAAATTTATACTCGATTTTATTACTGTAAAAATAAATCGATGATAACTTTAATGATTAGTTGATAGTGAGAACACTATAGCCATCCAATGAAATAGGCAATTCATAACCAATAATACCTATGTGACTATGATGATTAAACTATCATAAGAGCGAATAACTGCTCAACCATTTTGTTGCTAAAATGGTGTTTAAGGTCACATACGCTCTATATGCACCCAAAGCGACCCGAACTTTGTTAATGATATTCATACCAGTAGTAATCATACAAAAACTAAATGTAAAAATGGAATAAAAATATATTTATTTTACTTCTAAACAAAAGTGTAAAGAAATCATTTTAAAGAAACTTATGAGTCATTCTAGTAGAATGTACCCTACTAAGATAAGGATTGTCAAATCCTATGATGTCACTAACAATGTACCGTGGGACATAGACTCATACAGGCTTTGGCATGCTTGCCTAGTGCACCTTGGTCATGATAATTCATGCGTTAAAGTATTTACACGGATATCCTTTCTTTTGGGTGACAAGTAAATGTGACAAAACTTCAACACATTACAATGTGTTGATACTAGTAATGCTCAAAAGTAATTCTTGATTTTCGAAGTATTGAAAGCCATATCCCCCTTCCCATTATGCCTAATTGACCATGTCAAAGGAACGACGCCCCATTTTTTAAAGCCTGCTATTTAGCAGAAAAATAAGATCGAGACCTTCTTATGCTAAAGATACAAAATAAAATATACCATTCTTATAATATATATTTGTAGATAAATCTATCCAGAGTGCAGAACCATTCAAAGTACTTTATGAATCTGATAGATAATTCGACATTCTGGTCACATGTCGAATAATTATCTATAAGAAATGATGCATTTACAAACCTCTTAGCACATATTATACGCTTAATGGCTCACCACCCTGATTAATGTATCATGTCTATAAGACTCGATAAAGCTAGAGAGTTTACATTAAAAGTACTTGATGATCCTTGCATAAAATCGAAGTACAGAATTTCGTTCTCCATGTGCATACGCAAAAGGTCTCATAAAAGCAACCATCAAAAGGATATAGATGGTAGATAAGGCATTGGTTATGCGCACTATATTGCCTATATATGCCTGGAATTTATGCAACATTGCACGCAACTTTACTTGTTTGTTTCAAGGTCCAATATTAGACAACTATTATATGCGTACCAGTTGGTAACTAGATATTAGCCTGATATTTTACGCATATGTGTCGATTGCGCCCCCACAGCGCATCAAATTGGGCTCGCCGAAACAATTAAGTGTTAATGTTGGATATGAATTCCCAACGATAATTCGCTATTTGAAATCCTTGTCAGGTGATCTCTTTACCGCTAAGAATTGCGGATTGTCACTTTGATGAAACAGTCTTTCCGTCGTTAGGGGGAGATAAGAAAAGACATTTCCAAGGGAACGACAGGAATTGTTGTGGTCCTTACTCTGTCTCATCTTGATCCCCACACACATCACAATGTACAGTGAAGTGAAAAAGAATAACCGATCTTTAAAATGTAACAGATTCGATGCATGATACATTTATTGATATCGAAAAGTGACGAGATCAAACATACTAGCTGCAATATGCCTACAAGGATAAAAATCTCCAACAAGGGGCACAATATCGCAGAAAGAGACGCTGCCACCACACTTAGTGGATGTGTGGTTGAGGCCATGGCTCCTTAAAGGAATAAAGGAAGGCCATTTGGTTCGACAAACACTCACACAAAAAAAGAGGTGGAGTAAGGCACAAATTGATCAATTAATCATTAATGTAAAAGCCTCTTTTATGAGATTATCTCTGATTATACTTTTGTCCATGAATCAATACTGGGGGACGCCCCGAAGTTATAATGATTCCAGAGAATAAATAAATCTCAATGGGTTAAAGGATGGCATATAAGTTAATGGATGCATTAATGATACACTGTTGCTCAAGGAATCAAAGAGCACGATAATGTCGAACCTCGCTCTGTTGTAAAATGTCAACAAAGGGCAAAATTGGCCTAAATGAAAATAAGCAATCCATATAGAATTATATTCTCTGGCAAAGAGACAGGTATTTGGTCCGGTAGTGCTAACCGCGTCAAGTGTAAAGCCTGTAGGACATAAACAATTATTTGCCATAAAGCGTAAATGAGAAAAAAAAGAAGTTCTAAAATAAAAGGCTCACCTTGTGGCACAAGGTTTCCAACAGACGCTCTGGAATTTCTTAAACGTTATAACATTCCACTACTTAGTTAGCTTGGTAGTTTTCGAAGGACTGAAAATACAGCTCATAGATGTGGTTACTGCATATCTCTATGGGGATCTTGATTCAGAGATATATAGGAAAGTGCCTGATGGCCTTACATTACCTAAGTCAAGTGACTCTAAACCACGGAGTGCGTTTGTAATTATGTTAAAACGCTCACTTTACGGATTAAAATAACCCGGGCGGATGTGGTATACCTGTCTAAGTAACTATTTAATTGGGAAGTGATATAAGAATGATGAATTATACCCATGCGTATTTATAAAGAAAACAAGTTTCGGATTTGCAATTGTAGCTGTATATGTCGATGATATGAACATAATAGGTACTCTTGATGAAATAAGAGAAACCGAAAGTTACTTGAAATCCAAATTTGAGATATAGAATCTTGGGAAAGCTCGAATTTTGTTTAGATCTTAATCTAAAATATTGAGCTTGTGGAACACTAATCGACTAGTTTGCGTATGTTTAAAAGATAATCAGGCAATTTAACCTGGACAAAACGCATTCTACTAGCACTCCCATGGTCGATCGAAATTTAGATAAAAGGAAAGATCAATTTCGTATAAAGTAAGATTACGAAAATATGTTGGGAGATGGGAGATGAAACTTCCTATCTAAATGCAATATGCGCATTATTGCACTTAACACAAAATACTCGACTAGACATAATATTCGCATTGAACTTGTTAGCTAAATTTAGCTCAGCGCCAACGCAGCATAATTGAACACCTAAAAGGAATCATTGGCTTGGGATTGTTCTTTCCCTACGGAGAGAAAAAGTATATACGATAGCAACATCTAAAGTAAATGATTATGCTAAAATGGCTACCCCCACATTGAAATCCCAAACAAAATCTTGGTTGATTTTGTTGGTGTTGGGTATCTTTCTGGCCCACACAAAGCTCTAAGGAGAGTATGGTAAACTTGTTCACCAAGTCTTTTTTTAAGGCCATAATTGAAAAGCATGTGAAAAATATATAGGTGCTTAGGCTTTCCTAACTCTCATGATCGAAGTAATGATCAAGGGAATGTGTGAAATATGATAGAATTTTCACACCTACGTTGTACTCTTTTCTTTAAACTAAGGTTTATTTTTCCCACTGAGTTTTGTTACTTGATAAGACTTTTAACGAGGCAACAATACATGCATAAGCTTTTCAAATTTCTTGATTAATGTAAATATCAGGGGGAGGTATAGACTTGAGGGAGAGTCTAATATCCACACGACGTTACGTTATACTATTTTTCTTAAACCAAGATTTATTTTTCCCACTGGGTTTTGTTACTTGGTAAGGTTTTTAACGAGGTAACGATACGTGCAAAACTCTATTGATTGAAGTAAGGATCAAATATAAATATAGACTCAATGGAGGAAGTCTAACAGGATTGTCATAATGTTGTACTCTTTTTCCTTCGATCAAGGTTATTTTTTCCCACAGGATTTTTGTTACTTGACAAGGTTTTAATGAGGTAACAAGACATTTACCATTCTATCTCCGACTTAGCACAAGAGGGAGTGGTGAAGGAAATTACACACAGTGTGCTACCGTCTAGATAGAATATGTATTAGGGATTTTACTATGTAAATTGTGTATTATGGGCCATAATGGGCTTCCTTGTAAACCCTATTTACTATTATATTTGTACCCTATTTAAAGGGCTTATCTAATGAAAACTTGAGTAGAGTTATTCCTACAACAATTAATTTAAATTTTATAAATATTATCTTATTAATAATTTAATATTAAAAAATATGGTCTTCCAAAAATACCATTGTCTTCTCCACTTCATTAAACTTCAATCCTGATTAATCTCCACTTCTTGAAACCTTACTCTTTACATAAGTGCAGTGTTCATCGTTTCGCTATTAAATTCCAGATTACTTTTTTACATAGAAGTATGATAAATTATATTTGTATATATATATAAGATTAAGATCTATTCTTCAATTGAAAAATGAGGCAAGAAACGCAAAAAGAGATGAGAAGTTCCATAGGGTGGTTGCCCCTCTCTGTAAATTCATGCCAATGGTTTCCATATCAGATCTCAACAATCCTTCATAAATTATGTTGGATTCCCCAGTGAAGCCCATTGCCCGGAAAAATTAAGGGAATGCCTTTCTAATGTGAGGATATATATATATATATTATTTTTTTATGGTGGCCTATCATTTAGTGGTTGAGTAATTTATGAACATAATTTATTTTCTCTTTCTTTACTAGATTTATTGAGGAATTACTTTCAAATTTGTTACGAACATGATATATATACGTAACATATATATATAACATTACCAGTTCATAAATGTATAATTAAATATATAATGGTATTTTTGAAAAAATTATAACTTTCTTATATGTAATATTAATATAATTTAGTAGAATAAACTTTTAATTGTATTTTTATTATAAAAAAGTTAAAATTCTTTATTTTTAAAGTGGATAAAGTGATAAACAATAGAAATAAAATTACCACATTCTACCCTCCCTTTATTTCATCTTCAAACAACTCTCATCCAAACTTTTAGTACCTCTTGTCACATTTTTACCGTCTATAAGTATTAACCAACCAATCCATCCCTTTTCAAATTAAATTACCACTTCCCCCGTCCCCTCTCTCTCTATCTCTAATCGCGATTCCCTCTCTCTCTCCGTTCTCCCCCCGATCCAGGGTATTATCAGAGTTTATTCTACATTGTTTTTCAATTTTAACCCTTCCTGTTCATTTTTCGTCACCTAATTTATTAGGGTTTCACTCTGTTCGTAGCAATTTCGTCGTTCAACGGTTCTCTCAGTCGTTAGAAAGCCGAGCTAAGTAATACATCCCCAAAACCCTAGAAGAAAAAAAAAAAAAAGGTAAGCCCTTTGCTTCCTTTGATTAATTAATTCTTCTCGGTTATTGTTCTATTCGATTCAATTGATTCTTTCAACTTCTCAGTAGTAGTGTTAGTCATTTCAAGATTTGAGTTAAAAACGGATGATTGGCTTCTGAAAAAAGCGATCGATCTTCGTCAGAGAAATATATATATATATATATATCTGTTACATACTTAAAAGTTATTACATGTGATATGAAGTGTTGAACATGAGCGATGGTGGTGGGGAGAGTGGAAGAGAGTTAGATAACATCATCAACTACACGAAGAAGAAGAAATCTGGAAGTGAAGATTTTGTGCAGGCCATTGCGAAGATTGCGGTAGCTCAGGTATGCGAAAGTGTAGGCTTTCAGGGCTTTCAGCAATCGGCCCTTGATACTTTTTCGGACGTGGCTGTCCGGTACATTCGTGATATAGGAAAGACTGCCAATCTTTATGCTAATTTAGCTGGTAGGACAGAGGGTAATGTGTTTGATATAATTCAAGGGTTGGAAGATTTGGGCTTATCAGAGGGGTTTTGTGGTGCTTCTGAGATTAATCGATGTCTTGCTGATTCTGGTGCTGTTCGGGATATTGTTCAGTATGTTGATGTATCTGAGGAAATCCCGTTTGTCTATTCCATTCCTTCTTTTCCGGTTATTAAAGAGAGGAATCCTCCGCTAAGTTTTCGGCAAGTTGGGGAAATTCCACCTGCAGAACATATACCTAATTGGTTGCCTGCATTTCCTAATCCCGAGATTTATGAGAAAATGCCCGAGGGGAGTCAAAGAGAAGCCGGAATACAAATGGTGGATAATAACCAGCAGATCAAAGAAGGGAAAGAACATAGAAAGTTGGAACACTCTCTACTGAATGTGCAGCAGCGCTTGGCTACTAATGGTTCCGAAACACCACCAACAATGGATCCAGGGGATGCAGCTAAGGCGAAACGAGCCGCTGATAGTAACCCTTTTCTTGTAGCACCTCTCCAATTCGGGGAGAAAGAGGTTTCCTCTGTTGTTCTTCCAGCTAGTCTCTCCCATGAGCAAACAGTGCAAATTTGGGCAGATGGTGTCAAACATGGTTCGGCTTTGGAGACTTTTGCTCCAGCTGTTGAAAAGGTTAATAGCAGAGAAAGTGATTCTGAAGAGAGTGGAAAAGGGGCTCTTTTGAAAAGGGGGTCCGCTGTGAAATTTAAAATTGGGTTTGGCAAGAAATCTTTGGGTAAAGCAATGAGCCTAGGACATGATGGTATTGAGAAAACTACTTTGTTTGAGAATGATAATGTGAAGAAGAAAAGGAGAGCGGAGCAAATTCTGAAGGAGTCCATGGAGAACACACATGAACTGGCTCAATTGTAAATTAGGATTGTTTGGTTAGGATTTGTATACGTGCTTGAGAATTGACAGCAGATGCTGGTTCCAGGTTAGTCAAAGTCAAGGGGGCATAGAGTTGTCTGTATAAAGGCGGGGTCACTACAGATTGGTAGAGGGGAATTTCCCAATTTAAGAAGTTTTTAAGGTATGTGATTGTTATGTGATAATGAACCCTTGCTTTTGATGATTTTTTATAATTGAAATTCTTTGTTTCCCAAATGTTTTCCTTTTATGGTGCAACACTTGATAGATACACTGATATCCACACACTTGGTGCTTTAGAACCATTTTAAAACTAATTAGATACTGACGGCCTGGTTATAATCTAAGAAGAAAACACGGCTGACTATTAATTTTCTTCCCAGCTATGTTAAATATCAATTCGAGAAGGAACTCACACCCTATATGCTTTGCGCACTACTCTTTCTCTACACTCACTACTCTTTTTTAATTTCCCTCTAAAAGGGGTCTAATCTACATCTAATCCAAACCAAATGTTCTTTTAGACATATATTTATACCGTAAATGATAAATCTGCCCAAGTAAGATTGTTATAGAATTGATTATTTGCACATATAATCAACCAGAGCATGGGTAATTCGTCATAGGCAAATACAATTATTCATAAACAAATATGGCGATGTCGGTGTTTATATCTGCTAGTGATTTTTTTTTTGGAATTTTTCATCAATAAAATTGGGAATATCAAATATGATACATTTATGCATTAACCAAAATGATCTATAATATTGTATTTATTGCATTCTTGAGGTATCAACATTTTGGTTAAGACATATCAACGCATCTTTGTCAGAGTATTTCTCTTTTTTGGAAGATTTTAAGAATAAAACACTAGCCAAATAGTGAAAAGGACTAGAGCGTTTTGACTTCGACATAGTACTATGGACTATTGTGATTATTTTGTGGATATAGTAAGAAATCTGATTACAGTTTGTCACAGTAACTGAGGAAAAGAGGGTCGAGAAATTTTCTGGTTTATCACTTGCACCATGCATACTGTATATGTTAAAAGGTTTAATTATTATTGTCACAGAAGTTGTTCACTTGTTTGAAAGTGTAATCTAGATATAATTCCCCTGCCAATTTCTCTTTTTTTTTTATAAGAAAGAGGAAGGGCATCTCTTCTCTAACATCTTCAAGGCAGTCCTTTACTAGTAGATGTTTGGTTCAAGTGTTGCAAATGCTCTTCTAGTGAGACAAAAGGTTTATTTACTATCTGAGTACCTGACTATAAGATTTTGCAATCAAATTTCCTTTGCAAGAAGTATGTTTAAACTTGGATAGAGTCAAATTGATCCATGATGTAGGCAAACATTTTACGCAATTAAATGATAGACACTGTTGAGCAGTACCTGTTTACAGTTTCTCTATAATTACACAAGTATGCAACGGTGGATTTTTATAGTTTTGATGCTTTAATAATCTCAAGCCTTATTATTTATTTATTTTTATATTTGAGGTGAACCCTATTAGCAGATGATTTAGTAATACATGGAGTCATGGATATAGGATGAAACCTTGCCTATGAAATTGACGCAGCCTCAATCATTTCCGGAGAGCTTTATGTTTGAGAAGATTAGCTTATGATTAATAGTTGTACTAATGTTGGAATGCATTAAAGACTAAAGCTTGTTGGAGTTTCTAGAGCGTTGAGGAAAACCCACGGTTTTGGGGTCAGAAAGATTGGCAGGAGTGTTAGGGTTTTTTGGAAGTAAATTAGGATGATAGAACACATGCAATTTTCAGCAGGTGGGAATTAGAATGAAGAAGATAATGAAGCCAACGCAATAATTTCATAAAGGGCCATGTAGCAGACTAGCAGTGTTTATTGACTAAAGCTCTTCTTTTATGCAGACGGATTCTTTATAGGAATCTTAATTAAGCAGAGTAAGACTCGTATTTACACTAACTGAAAAAGCAAGTTTGGAGTCTCAAAAAACCCAGTGGTGTCAATGAAGGCAAGTGGTTGTAAAAATTCCTTATCAACCATTTACTGAGCTGAATTTTCTTTTAATTACACAGTTACGAGAAAACTTTCTTTCCTATCTCAAAAGGTGAAATTATGTGGGTTTTGAAGAAAACTCTCTAAAAGCTGTTGCGCATATGTCCCCTCATATGTTCATGTGGACTTGTCATTTTCTCTAAGCAGAGTGTACTTTGGAACTTGATTCCCAAACTCTAGTAACCCCATCCCCCATTTTTTATGAAAGGAAATTTGGTAACAAAATATATTAAAAGCTAGAAAAATGGAAAGATTGAACGTCTGACTCCACAAAATATAAACATTTACACACACACACACTAGGTATTATGAAAAAAAATCAGTTGATAGATAAGGGTGAAGTTATTCATGCCTTCATCACTGTATATATCCTTACATATCTTTAAATATGTAGCTTCATGGTACGTCCTTACTAGACGACCCTTAAGTAGCCATGAAAAACATATGTATATATGGCTTTTTATGAACAATTACTCCAAAAGCTGTGTTCCAACCCTAGCCAACGTGCCTTCAGAATTCAGATTTCTTACGTGGATAATATCGGCATCCTTTTTCACTGTTTTATTTTGAGATTTTGCTTTCAAGGAATTGTGCAGCATAATCTTCAAGCACACTTCAGTAAGCAATGTAAATTCTGGTAACTATGGACACATTTTGACTAATTCTCTAATTATGATTTCAGGAAAACCTTTTATTTTAGTTTGGTGCTGTCTTTTTGATGGAAAAGGTAAAGCAAAAATGTTCCTTGTAAGATATGAACAGTGCCCGTGCTTTGTTATCAATAAATGGTCCTTGAAATCTGCTTGTGTTCAAGTATTTACTTTGAATTATTCCCCCTTATAGTTTAGCATTAGGTTGCGGGATTGAGTCATTATCAATTTACAAGTTGGGAAATCATGTATCAATTTATAAGTTGGGAAATCATGTTCGGCAGATTTACGTAACAATTTTTTAGTTGAAGCCAGAATTTCGTGTTCTTGATAGAGTTATGAAAATGTATGACAAGGCTTCTAAAGCACCTTGACTATCAATTTACTCCTGTAGAATGAGCAAGTTTCCTCTGGATGAACCTTTTGTTCATACATTTTTGAGATATGTATTTTCACGTCAATGCGAGCCTTACAAAAATAACTGTAACAATTATTGGAATGTGCCTAGCTAAAATGTAACAGTTGTAACTTCACAAAATGATGTTTTCATTTCTGATACTGCAGTATTAGGTATATGTGTATATATATTGAAGTAGAGGAGTAACTTAAGGGTGAAAAACTACTTTGAGAACAATTGTCTACGATGGCTCCCTGTTCGGTGTTGCAGATCTGCTGCTTGACCATTCACAACCTCCGAAATCAAGTCTTTAAAGATCAGTCTCTCTATATCTAACACTAGCCCTGAAAACTCAGCTGGATAATCTGTCCAGTCATTTGATTGATTCATCATATCTGCACTTAAGATTCTTGTTAATCCATCATCAACCTCATCATCTACACTGTAGTCTTCCTTACTTTGGAGATTGTCCATTTCTGACCATAATTCTTTCAGAAGCTTCTCTCCACTCAAGCTTCTCCTTTCCAGCTTCTTTGAAACGAGTGAAGAACCTGCAAAAGCTAATTTGTGGCCAATAATCTCATTGACAGCATCAAATACTAGTTTTCTTCGGGTTTTCTCAATTGATTTTGATTCTGCAATATTTCTGTTTTGTTCATCGTTTGCAAGCTCTGTGTTTCCCCTAGTTTTTTCCAGGACATGGAACAAGTTTGGGTTGATAAAGTGGCCTGCTGGATGGAGCTGAATGGTTGACCAGGAGAAGCATTGATCTTCTAGGAGACCTGAAGCTAATAATATCTCGGCAATGTATCTGTGGTCTGGATTTGTGTAACAGAGACATGCGATGTGATCTATGTTAACTTCGTCATTGCTGTAATTCGCTAGTCTAAGCATATGAACTGAATGCTTCTTGAATTTGGATCCAAGACTGGGTCTTGTGCTGTTCAGCAAGCAATTGATATCCAGTGTGCCCCATTCTGCTTCGTGGTAATGTGCAGTCTCATCATCTAGACAGAGAAGGGAGAAGAAAAAAGAACGCCCATTAGTTATTCTATAATGAAGTTAAACATAAGTGAAATCTCTCTAGAATTTGTGTTCTATTTTCTCTCTTCTATTACGTGTCTTTTGTTGTAGCACCTAGGTAACATCTAAGGCAAATGACTCAGAAAAATAAGAACCTCACCTTCAAAAGAATTTGATACCTTCCTAACGGGAGAAGGGGAGCCTTCCCCATAAAATGTAGCATCAAGAACCGAGACTGGGCTGGGTTGTTCCAGGGTAGTTGTAGCGAGTTCCGCAATTGACTTGTCTTCAGTCAACCTTGCTTCATAATTCTGAATGGAGAAAGATGAAAACCTGTTAACAGGAAAGTTATGTGACAATACAAACTTCTATATTTTTTTCTCAAAAAAGGGAAGGTCCAAGTCTCTTCTCTTTGCTAAAATAATAAAGAAAATACAACCCCCCCTCCCCCCCAAATAAACAAAACACCCTGGATGAGACTCAAACTCAGGATCTCTCCTGAATTTGGGTGGGTGCCTTACCAACTAGGCTAGCCCACTCGCTCATGTGGCAATACAAACTTATAAAGATGAACATTGCTTACATTGTCTTTAAGGTCCTTTGAAGGATATATGGTTGTGACTTTAGTGTCCAATTGTGACACAAAGCTAATGTTGCTTTTCGATTGCACAGAAACTGTTTCACTACGGTGGCTCAAGTTTCTTGATTCACCACTCAAATTTCTTGATTTTGGTTTCAGTTTTCTAGATGGGGACCCTGATTCTATCGGCTGCTTACTGGGTTGTCTTCTGGCCCTCCTCAAATCAGATGGTGGAGTAGTTGGACAGCATTGTTTTTCCCTCCCGTTCTTTGTCTGTTGCAGTCTAGGGCTCACCACTCCAGAGATCCTTCGGAAGCTGGTCGGATTTTCTCCCACGTGTTGAGGCACCTTTGAAGATGGTGGTGCTATTAAAGTTCTGCCTTTTTTCTTCTTATCCATTAAATTAAGGGGCTGCCCAGAAGGATTCTTGAGATTACTGCTTCTTGGAGTTAAATCTTTAGCTGATTTTTGGATCATAATTGGGGACCCATCTCTCCTTGGAGGACCAGACCCTTTAGTGGTGGGTGAAAATGAGTCATTACTTTGTTGGCTCTGCTGGAAGAGGCCATACTTTAATCTATATTTACTTGTTTGACATTTGACATTTGAAGTCTGCTCTTCTTCTTCTTCCTCCTCCAACCTCTTTCTTGTCTTCTGCATTGCTTCAAGTATCTGCTTAAGTGCCCTTGGGTCCTTACCAGATTTTTTGAACTCAAGTTCTGTCAACCTTTTCTCTATTTTACTGTAAACAGAAGGGGCTGCTTGTGGAATCTCTTTGCGATTCTCTGCATACCTGAATGCTGATGTCTGAGATCCCCATGGAGCTGGCTCTAGTGGAAATCTTGAATTTGATATTGGGTCCTTGTGGGTAACTGTATGGGACCTGGAAACTTGATTTTGCTTTCTTTCATCATCAAATCTTGAAAATGAATTGAGATCTTCATCAGGGGAACTAGAATTAGGGAACGTTTCCAAGCCCATCAACCTTGCTACCACGCTTGATGGCCGTTTATTACTCCCTGGCTTTTGGTTTAGGATTTGGTTCAAGTCCCCATTTTCCCTCTTTGTATCCGTTAAAAGATAATTCGATCTTGATTCAGCAGCTGAACTCCTAATCGAACGCTCTCTACTGTCCAATGATAGTTTTGGAAGCTCTTTGATCATTATGGTGGACTTCAATGAATACTGTGACACCCTTCCATCATAAGAGTATCGAGGAGCATCCTCTGTTCCCAGTGTCAAAGAACTTGCAAGGACCAACCCATCACCGGTTACTCTGGGCTGAACCGGTTTGGATTGCAGCAAAGGTCTAGGGGAGTCTATGTGCTTCATGGCTCGACCATTTCTTTCCTCTTTTGCCACAGTTTTGATCGATACCCCACGAGCTTCTCTGTACATGGAGTCCTTGACTAGGTCCCGCTTATCAGGTGACTGGCTCCATGAGTGCAAAGCAGAATTTGTTTGTTTCCCGGGAAAGTTGGGAGATGGGTTTTCTGGGAAAATGCACTGGCTTAAGGAAGGTGGTTCTGGGTGTGGTTTTTTATTACATTCGACCGAAGAGAAGGCAGAGGAGCAAGAGGATGAAAAGGAGGTCCTCGATGATTCAGTAGGCATGTTAGTTTGTTTCTCTTCCACAACTTCCTTCAGAACCTGTTGATTACACACTTGAGTTGTTCTGTTCAAGATCATCTAAGGTAATGTAAATATAAGTTTAAATTCTTTACCTTTGTTTTATCTGCTGCACAGTTGAGCTCAAATCCATGGTTTGCATTTTGACCTGTGACTAGTGAAAAACGAATGATGTTTCAGATGATGGTGGTATGATGCCATTTGCAATCTCAATTATTATGTGCTAGGTTTCGAATGCAGATTTTTTCTGCAGTATAAATTTAAATTACCCCTTCGGATTTTATATAATTTAACGTTCTGAATAAAAAGTGAACAAGTAGTGCTGCAGGAAGAAGTGGTGTTATGGTCCCTTTGGAGTTGCACTTTTGACTTTTAAGAGAAACGCCAATTTAATTTTAATTAATAGTGGAGTATTTAAAAATATTTATTGTGGTGAGATATAACAATCTCAATTATATTCTAAAAATAAATAAATTAGGCTTCTAGTTTTGAGTCCATGTCAAGGGCACACAATATCAATCCGTATATACATGAATATAGCAAGCACAACACAAACGCTAGTACATAAACTTTGTTCTCGCGACAAATGGAGTTATCGATATCTGCTTTTAAAGAACACATTATAGCAAGCAACGTCCTTTAATTTTGTGTGTGAGAGAGAGTAGTCAATTAATAGTCAATCTTTTCTTACATATATGTTCTAGCAGTAAGACTTTTTTATATCCGTCATAATAATTTAACTCTTATCAGAAACTATCTTGTATGTCCGTGTAGTAAGGATTTTCGATTCTCAGATGAAATTATCATTCTGTCAACTAGAATGCAGCCTCTTAGGTGTAGATTAGATCTAAGGCTAGTGTAGAAAAATTACATATTAGTCACCTCACGTACCCCATTCTATAGTAAATTACATAATATATTCTCTCTGTTTTAAAATTAAAGTCTATCTTCATTTTGGATTGTCCATCCAACATACTAATTAAGTAGTCTTGTGATATTTTGTTTGGAACTGTTGACAATAAAACTTGAGTAGATGCATGTATTCATGAGAAGAGAATTTTAAATATGTTGTTAATTTGAGACCGACGGGGTAATTGATGCGTCCGTAATATTTTACTTAGTAATTTTGTAAATTCAAAAATTTATAAAACGCAATAATTAACCACACGGCTAATGGAATTTGGTTAGATATATGGTGATGAAATGCGTTTATTAATAAATGGAAGTATGTACCTGGAGGTGGAGGCGGAGGCAATCTCTTGAGGTTGTGAGGCGCGGTAGTGATGGTGTTGCGGTGGCCGTGGCCGTGGCCGTGGCCGGAGAGGAAGAGGTGGAAAATTCCATTTATGCATCCAAATTGCTTTTGCCTCTCTCTTTTCTCATCTTTATTTCTCTCTCTGTCTCTGCTCCCTAATTTATATATTTGCTTTCCAGACATCTTTCTCTCTCTTGAGTTGCAATATCGATTACACACCAAATTAAACTATATATTTGTTTATTTAATACACTTTCTCTAGTCTGTCTCTGTTTGAATTCCTGCAGTTCAAAAAAGAAAGAGAAATGAGGAGAAGATTACGTATGTGGGGGTGGGGGGGTTAGTGAATACTGATAGAAGAGGAGAAAAAGGCCCCAATGAGAAACAGTTGGAAATGTCTCCCACCTCTCTAAGCTTTAAATCACAATGAGTAGCATGACTACTGCAAACTAACTACTAGCTAGGGAGGGGATATATTCTGGAATGGAATGAATATATATATATATATATATATATGGTTTGGTTTCTTACAAAAAGAGGGAGAGAGAGGAGACCAAACTTTGTTTCTTTTTGGGCTTTCTCTGTGAAGGAACGGATGCTAGAGTAAATAAATAAAATAATAAATATAGTATGAGATCTTTGTGTAATAAATAAATTTTAGGAAAGAAGCGGTGGTGGCTAGCTTTCTCTTCTTTTCTTTATTTACTTTTAATTTTCTAGCAGAGAGAGAGGGAGAAGGAGTGAATGGTAGGCTTTTTATAAAGAAAGAGAGTGGGGGTGGGGGTGGGGGTGGGGTCAGATGTGGTGTGAAGAGGTTGGGGGTGGGTCAGACGGTGTAGTCTTCATTTTCTAATACTTCCATGTTGACAAAATAATGGACTCTCTCTCTCTCTCTCTCTCTCTCTCTCTCACACACACACACACACATTTTACATAATACATGATCATGTGGAGTTTGTCAGATTGTGTATTTAAGCAATAGGAAGGTGGATTATGCACTCAAATTTCAAACAAAGGCCCTTGTGTGCACCTACCCTTATTAGCTGGCTAATATACAACGGCAGCCAGACTTAGTAGTTTGTATATATGCCAACTTATTAAAATGTCATTTACGCTTCACCGTACGTACCTGAAAATATATGTATATGTACGATTTGAGTCGACATTATCACATATCCCTTATATTATATTAACAATTAGAGATTAAAGCAGTGTTATGTTATATTATATTAACAACTATTAAATATAAGGCTAGTCAGAGACCAGAACAAAACGTTTCAGTCATGCTCTTGGTTTTAACTACTTGCTTTAACCCACCGTAAAGATGGACATAGTTATATTAATTACCGGATAAGTATTCTCTTTTCCACAATTTTTATTTATGTATCGTGTATTCGTGTGTGTTATGATTTCGACTTCTTTTGTTTTAACTGATATATTCGTGAATAAGACCCATAATTTGAGTTGAGGAGTACACAATAATTCAGGTGACTTAATACAGCCTAGTGTATTGGATATGTGTTCGTATTCAAGGGCGGAACTAGGGGGGGACAGAGCGGGCTATAGTACATGGCAAAATTTTAAAAAACCTATTAGCATTACTAAAAAAAAATAATAATTAATATAAGCCCACTCTTTTGTTAAATTTTAGTCCATCCCTTAGCTCAGCTCAAATATTATAAGTCCGCTAATTTATATAACTCTCTTAAATTTATATAACTCAATATATGGTTATACTTTTAATTTACTTATTTTTATAATTTTTTTATCTATTACTATTAATCCACCTCTCCAAAAAATCATGAATCCGCCTCTGTCTATATTCCTCTGGGTAATAAGGTTGCATGTGACTGGATGGCATTTTTTTTTAATCTTACAATTATTTCAATTACGTTGAATCTGATGTCAGGTCAAGGTTTGAATGCATTATTAACTATATATTATGTGATGGCTGCCGTGGTTCCTTTTCCTCGCATTTTCAACAAAATTCAATCAAATTGCTTGCTTGGTTGCATAAGCAACCCAACCAACAGCCGTACTTTTGTTTTTTCTCCCTCTAAACCTGCATTGCAAGAACACTTTGGCAATGGGTCGTGTCAGTTCCTGTTCATGTCGAGTCTTAACAAGTTAAAATAAGGCAATCATGAACACGATTCATTAAAGCTAACAAGTATGTTTTTGGCATTCGTACACGAATCATTACATTAACGATCGACTCTAACACAATTTGTTTAACTTGAAATTTTGTGTTCATTGAACATTATTGCCTAAATTTCATTCCAACAAAGTCCCAATCGAAAAAAAATAAAAATAAATAAACAAATGAAAATCTTAAACAAGATGACGAACTCCTCTACTTTTGAGTTCAAGAGAAAGAGGGAGACCGGAGTGTTGATAATGGCGATGGATAGTGGATAACGGATCTGGAGAGTGGAATAGATGGTGGCCATCGGTGGATTTTTCAAAAGGGAAGAGATGGAGGCTCTTTTGTATAAGAAATTGGGTAGGGGTGGCAATTACATACCGCAAATCGAAAACCGACCTAACCGACAGACCATTTTTGATCGGTTACCGTGGCTTCGGTTACCAACCAAAGTCAGTGGCGGAAGTGGTTTCCAACTCTTGTATTGTAGGTAAATAAAACCGACCGAAAAATGTAAGTATATTACTTTTATATGAAAATTAGTAGCATTCTTAGACTTGAGGGTTTAAAATTGTAAATAATTTCTCTCATTCTCAGTTTCTCTCCCTCTCTCATTCTTAGTTTCTCTCGGTCGGAGTTTTCTCTCTCAGTCACACACTCCCACGACTCCACCATCCAGCACTCCCACACTCGGTGCTCCCACAGTCCTATTCCCAGGCCCCGCCCCTCGCTGCTCAATCGCCTCATCACTCATCCTCGATCCCACTACTGTTTTCTATTTTCTCTCATTTCCTCTCCTCTTATTCTTAAATCTTAATCTTTGTAATTATGTATTTGACCAAATTATGTTGTAAATTTGTCATGAATTGAGACAAAAATTGTAATAGGGTCCTTATGCTAATAATTGTGTTTTAATGCAAGTTGATTGAAATGGATTTTGTGCTGCATTGGTGCCTGCTTCTGTCTTTTTTCATTGTTGCTGTTGAATGGTCGGTTCCTAACTTTACTGACCGAATCGACCGACCATGTCAGTAAATCGACTTTGGTGGTTCAGTGGCGGTTTTGGTGATTGGTAAACTGACAAAGTCGGTTCGGTTGTAAAACCGACCATGTCGGTTCAGTTACCAAACCATAGCCACCCCTAGAATTGAGAGAGAGAGAGAGAGAGGGACTAAAGAATTTGAAAGGATGGGAGCATGCGGCTCAATATTAGGGAGAGGAGCACCGTATTTTCTTTTATTTTTATGGTTCATTTGTTTGCAATGACATATATGACCCTGGTTAGATTTAACATTGATAATCTTTTTAACGGGTCAAATAGGAGTTAATGAATATCGCGTACAACCCCAAACATGATTTGTTAATAAATCGTGTTAAACAGGTCGATCCAATTGTAACACAAATTCGTTAAGGTTCTATCCATTAACTTATAATTTTTTTTTAATTCGTGTCATGTTATCGTGACATACTTCATTTTGTTAGATCTAGTCGTAGGTAATTGCCAACTATTGCAGTGTAATAAAATAAAGATATATTGTTGGTCCATACAATGTGCAGGATGGACACTCGCAGGAGCTTGATACATTATAACCCATACAAGGGATCTAATATTATAAATAGTGTTAATATAAGGGTCTAAAAATATTTTGTACATATAGAATGAATGAAAAGACTCATCATCAAATTGTACTAAATGGGTTCACCACTTAAAAGGCATTGTATGTAAAGTTAGGTTTACCAATGAGTTCTAGCTCAGATGCTATGATCGTCCACTCTTCATGTGAGTGGGTAGAGTTTGAATCCCGTTAGCGATAGTTTGACAGGATAGTTTGATTGGGAAAGAGTACGCCCCATTTGTATACTTCATTACGATTTTTTAATAAAATTTTTACTCTCGTCTTTGACTAGATTTTTTTTGACAAAAAAAGAAAGTAAAGTTAGGTTTAGCGTGTTCCATCTATTAAGTAGAGTGGGTTCTGCAGCTAATTAAAAGGAAAAATTGAAATGATATTGAAGAAAGTAGAACTACAGCTGGTGGAGGAGGACTGCTAGGGTTTCCCGCAAAAAGATAGGGAAAGATTATTACATTTCACGGTGCAGACAAACTCTCTGGTCAGAAATGTTTAATCACCGTATATACGTATAGAAGTAATTGTGTTGGTCACATACACCACACATTATGCAAAAAAGAAGATCCAAGAAAAGGGTCACCGAGCTAGATTGTTTGAAGAAGAAATAGAACAATATTTGTCGTTCATTTCATTTCCACTCGATGGCTTTCATTTTTCGAAAGATGGGCTTTCTGCATTCTGTAAGAGGGTGTCTCTAAGATTTCTATTTCAGACATTTATTGTGTCCACTGCTGCAATAGTACTATTTGGCCGTTTTAGACAAGCAATTGAGTACTGGTATATGTATAATTTTAGGGTAAACAAACAAAAATCAAGACATTTTCGTTTTTTTCAATGGTCAAAGTATCATGGGGCCAATTTGTGCAAACTAGTTTAAGTTTTTTTTTCTGATTTAGTCAAAGATAGGTCATCTACGTTAAGATTAAGGGATTTATAAGATATTACTTGTAGTATGGTACTCAAAAATTACATTTGACACTAGTGAAAATTTTCAAGTATCTTCACTAGCATTTGCATATTTTGTGTCTTCTTTCAAATTCGAGTTGTTTTTGCGCGCACATGAGTGATATTAAAACTTGTCTGACATTGGAACTTTTGGATCTACTTAAGATGTTCCAAATTAGGGGTACTTATTAAACTTTTGTGCTTTCTAAGAAAACGTTGTGTTCATTGTAATCAATGGCAAAAAAATATATATAGTGATATTTCGGAATTCTCAAATTCAAATTCAAATTCAAATTCAAATGCATGTACTAATGTATTTGTTAGTATCTTTTGAAGAGAGATCGAGAGAGCATACACTTTGCATTTTACCAAACAAAAATATAATGGGCAATTCTATTGCAAAAGCACTTTTACCTACTATCAAAACAATATATTAAATTTAAAGCATGATGTATGTACACTATTTTGCCGTGCATAATTATACATTATCATCAATAATCTATAGAAAAATATGGTAGTAGAGAGTGAAATATTTCAAACAAACGTCACCAATGAAGATTGGTAGCTAGAGATCGAATACAGTAATTGGGGCCGCTCCAATAATGCTGCAACGAAATTTAAGATAAATATAGAGACAAATTGGTTTCGAGTAGTAGCTGTTGTGACTTGTAATAAAAGCATGTGGCTTCCCACCAAATTAGTCTTTGGCCAAAAATTGTCTGCCTCTAACACAGCACCAAGTTAATGCATTGATTTAATTTGTTGGTATATATACTTGTTTGTTTATCATCCTTATCCCTAGCTAGCTAGCTCCCTCACACACACATATATATATATATATATCATCATCAAATTAAAACCCAATATATAAAAACTAAATATAAATTAAATGAACTGTTTTGTGCCCTTGTTTGGTCAGAATTATAAATTAAATGATGAAAACCAATTAATTGTATTACTTTTTAATGAGTAGTTAGTTTGTATTAAAATGTGAAAAACAATATAAAAATAAGTCATGATCTTTTAATATATAATGTCAACCGAACACATTGTATTACATTTTTATGGTAAACCAAACCTCCCTCTATTTTGTAGATAATGAAGCACCCAATCATAATTTTTCTTACGTTTCTCTTGCAAATTAAACCTAACCTAGCTCCCTCGACATTTTATAGATAATTAAGCACACATTAATCATAATTTTTCACTTGTTTGATGTGCTCAGGCACGCGAGAGGAGTCTATAACATAGTATATCTTGTGCCACTTGACAAGTTAACTCATGAGTAACGGAATAAAGAAGCTTTTAATTATATCAATTGTAACAATCATCGAATAATTTAATTACTATAATATATATATAGTTCATGAATTCTTTCAAAGAGTATATTTCTGCTAATTATGGGCTACCCGTGACCAAAAATAACAAAATTGAACCCTACTCTAGATTTGTTAGCATAATAAAAAAAAACTTGCTGATCTCAAACCTTTTTTGGGCTAGCTAGCTGTTGAGTATAATCACATTTAATTTATTAGTAGCTAAAATTAAGTGTTTCCAAATTACGCTATCTTGTTTAAATATCCTCCAAAATTAGACCCCACCTTAACTTTATTAATATAACACAATAATGGTTGCTAAATACTAATTAATCAACCACAATTTCTCCTTTTTGTGTAGCTAGCTAGCTATTAATTATAAGTCTCAATAGAGTAATTTAGTTACTTGAAAAGAATATAGCCAAAATGTACTGCGCGCGTGTTAAAAGACGTATTCTTGCATCTAAATTTGTGGCTAATTATTTGCATCATATGGCAACTGTTACCATAATTAACCATACCTAAGGTTTATTAACATAATTCACAAATAGCTAGTTTGCGTGTGCTTAATCTTCCTTTCTCTCTTTTTTTTTTGGTCAGTTGTTTAGCACTAATACACTCATTTAGTTAGAAAGAATATTGTACTTACTATCTTGCACTCAAAAGTACTACTTTAACCTCTTAATGCATGGCAAATTGTTTGTATATCATGTTATTGGAGGCCTATAAGAGGTTCTTGTACATGCTTCAAAATAACTACGACAAATGTTACTGTACATTAATTACAAGAGTGAAATGAACTAATTTATTATATATATATATATATATGCGGTCGCATGTCTTTTCTAGTAAAAAAAAATTAGATATATATATATATTATTTAGCTAGACCGGATCGGACGTCAGCCGGTCTGCAGGGGCTGCACACTCTGGGCCGGGGAGACCCTTATTTGTTCTCTCTTGTCTTGATGCTATTTGTAGAAAGCTCTTCCATTGTGCTTGACAGCTTAAACAGGAAAATTGCACATCTCCTGTTGTATCTGAAAAGGGTGTGGGAGTAATTAAACTTACAACTGGCTTCTTAATTTCTTTCTTTCTTTATCAGGAAAATGTTACAGTTTTCTGTCTCAATTTTGAAAGCAACGAATTTTTCCCTGGCAGTGGATTAGCTTAATGGTAAAAATATTTACCGGATTTGAAAAAATTCCAGGCTCAAGTCACACATAAGATGAAGTGGGAAATTCTTTTTATTTGCAATAAAGAAATAAAAAACCTAAACATTCCTTCTTTCATAAAGAAGAAAAACATTTGACTTTTATTATTATTTTTTAGCTTCATTAAAGTGCTCTATCAAATTTAATTTGTTTTTGGAGTCGACGTCCCATCCTTATAATATTTGGATGTCCAAAATACAGGGATATCTTTTTTTCTTTGGTTGTTGAGGGCAACTTAAAAAATATATATTTTACTATATTATATAATTTAAATATGATACATCCATTGTAAACATACGTATAATATTAATTAATATATGGGGTGGGTCCTTTTAATTAGCAAGCACTTTCCATAATCACCGATATGTTTAGGGGATTATCTCTGTTATATCTTGTAAACTTTTTGAAATTTTGCAAAGTAGCATGGCAATTTAGGAGCACAAAAAGTACTCAGACAATCTAAATTATTTGCACAAGTATCAAATATATAGACATATTCATGGGTCTTTATGTATATATACGTACATCTAGCTAGTATCTATAAAAGCACGAATTAAAGTACATTTTTTAGTACACCTACTTTTATGATATACAAATACAAACGTTGTACATCGTACAATCAATATTGTGTTACTGTTTTTGGATTTTGAGACTATTAGATTTCTTTAGATTTATATTTTAGTCGTGTAGTAAATTTTCCCCTAAAAATATAATGATACACAAGAGACGTAATAATTTTTTGTACATTTTTTTTTTGGATACGGGAGATGTTCATAATTGAGCATTATTACTTTAACTTTTTAAAATATATATTTATATACGAGTTACACAAAATTATTTTTTTAAAAAAAAAAACTAGTATATATATAAAAAAAATCGATTGATATAATTGGTGTATATATATATATATATATATATCTAGTGATTAAAGAAAGGGGAGTGGTGATTGAGATGGTTGAGACTTTAGAAAATTGAGATGGTATATATACAGAGACGGATGCATATATAACCCCACTAGCTAAAGATAAAGTGAAGACATCCCATGAGGGATGTTGCTTCATAGTTCTAGTTTTTCCGCTAGGGCTAGGGCTAGGGCAGGGACCAAACTATAACCCATATATCTTAATCTAACCCCACATTTCTCCAACAAAAAAAGAAAAATGAAATCTTAATCTAACCCCACATTCTTTAGTCTTGTTTTCAAGTCAATTCAAATAGCTAGCTATAGCTCATTACCCCCTATTTATTTAAGCAATTAAATATGGTCAGACAGAAAGAGAGATTCAAACAACTATGAATACACTCCAATACTCCATCATTGCAAGCTATATACATATAGTCAATTATTTCACTTTTATAAAGGGCCCAAAATTGTGTGACCATTAAACCAGCTGGGATTGTATACCTACGTGCATGTTAGGCTGGGTGTAAGAAACCGATTTGGTACTTCAGCGGGAATTTTTTAAGTATTTCTTTTTTTTTCTTTGTGTTAAATTAAGAATCATTTTATTTTTAGAACATTTAAAATTAAGAGTCATGTTTCCTTTTTTGTTTGTAATTTACATATCATATCTCTTAATAATCAAGAAGCTTTATTTTTAATTGGTACTCATATTATAAGTTAATTAGTATTTTCTCATAAAAAGTTAAGAAAAATTAAAGTAATTTTTTATTATTATTTTAGACAAAAATAACTTTGATTTTTCAGTAAGAACAACAAATATATAAGATTTAAATTAAGAGACGTTAATGAAAACGAAGGGAAAGATGATAACTGAATATGAATTTGCAATATTATATCATGCAAAGTATATATGCACCAAGTCTATTACGTTTTAAATAAATTTTTTTTAAACAATAAATCATGGCGGTTAACTTAACTCAATTAAATTAGTTTTATTACACGTATACATACATGGAGTAAAATATATTTGATAATTAAGCTTGTGTGAAATTGAATTTTCTAATTTATTTACATAATACTTTATAAATACCCAATATTTCTCATTTATTTTAATTTGTTCTCAACTAATTAAGGAAGAACATGCATGGTAAAAGATGAGAATGACTTGGTAACCAAGAAACTTTATAAATAATAAAAATAATAAACCAATATGTTTCAAAGATAAGGACCAGCGCTAGTTGATGGCATGCAAACACGAGCCTTTAATTATAATCATCCATCTGTCCATCTATTTATTATATTAATAAATAAGTACACGGTGCTAGAGATAGCGGTTACTTTTTATGTACACCTCAAATCATAAAATTACAATTTAACTTTTATAATAAACTCCATTATATATAACTTTAAAATGTGTTTAAATTAAAATAAAAATATTGCACATGCATTAAACTAATGTAATGCAATATTTAGTATATAAACAGTTGTATTCTTTAAGAATCAATGTTGTTCAAATATTTAAAATGTGTTATAAATCGTAAGAAGATAACGATTTGAGTCTTCTTTCTCATATCTCCTTTGGTACTCAATTTTTTTTAATTAAAAAATAGCAAAATTAATACTGCATACGTTACATGATGAATTAGTTTAAGTTGATTATATATCTTGAAGCAATTTGCCAGTGCATTGGGATCTGAAACTAAAAAAAAAAGTCATCTGTACTGCACATGCCAAGTTGGTTGGTTAAACTCCGCGTCTCAGCCAGCCACCGTATTTGATCGACACATTTTAATTAATTTGGCATTGAAATTTGGAGAAAAAGTAAAACACCTAACACGCAGATTATGAATATATATATATATATATATATGAATATCTAATTAATGAATATATATATCTGAATTTCTAATTCATGAATAGTTTCGCATGCGTCTGGGCTTCTCGAGTATCTCTAAGATGTTAATTATATCTTTACTCACTAAAAAAGAATTAATAAGATTTCACTGACCCCTTTCGTAGTATTGGACTAGAATATTGTATCATGTAATGTACAATTTTAATTTTTAGAAAACTAGAATTTAGCTCCTAAAGTTTAAACTATTTAATATATACTAAGAAATAGAAAAGTTAAGAAATTAGGGACACACCTTTATTTTAACATTTTGACCAGAGACATCATATAATTAACTTTGAGCTAGCATCATGTGTCGTACGTGTAATTTTGAACTAATGCATGTAAGAGTTAAATAAATTGATTGTACGTGTAGCTTTCATGAATGAATTAAATAGCCTGCTTTAATTTAATACGGTAGTAAATTAATTCATATAATTTTTTCATTCTCAACATTAGCTCGTTATGTAGATCCGTGCAAATATACAAATATATGAAATAATATATTTTCATTTATAATTTTATAGTTATAGGGGCTGACCCAAAGTTAGACAGAATAATAAATTAAAGTTTAAACTGAGATAAAATAGATTAATATTTTTAATGTATATTAATTTAAACTGGAATATGTTATGCGTATTATGCTCCTGTCACCCCGTTAATTATATGCGTAAATGCATTTTATGTGTATAAATATGAATGTGAGATTGTCCAAATACATGGGAATAAGATCATAGACATGTTGATATATGTCAATACCTACTCCTGTACAATGAGGAAAATTATCAATAATGGAAGGAAAAATGTTGATGAAGCTATCCAATAAATTCAAAGTTATGAGTAAAGATAAGATGGAATAGGAAGTAGGCCATCTTGTAATGGTAATCACTCAATTGTATTTGTTTTTACCATGCATAATAATTGGCATTTTTTTTTTGGGCTTTTGGCTACGGGGGATATGATGTTCCTTTTATTTTATCCCTTTATCTGGTCTTTTCATCCGGTGCAAACTAAAAAATTTTATTTGACTTTCTTGCATCACGATTAAAATTATTTATTGCTGAAATTTCATGCAAAATTATGTTCTTTTTTTAAAAAATTGATTACTTTAATTTAATTTGGGATGGACAAGATAATTTTCCCCAAAATTACGTACAATAGGATTGCATGTTTAATTATTTTTGAACGTGGCAAAATTATCATCAGGATTTTACCCTTATGTATACTCTACAGTAAGAATTTTATAAATATAATTGGAAATATAAATGTGTCAAGAGTATAATAAAACGATAAGAGTGTGAATTGAGTTTATATTGGGTGTGTATAATGCATATCTTTTTATTTATTTCCGTCCTCTTACATTATCACTTGTGTTGTGTTAAATACAACACGTGCAATGAAATGTTTAAATAGCCATTCAAGATTATTAATTAGTCTTTAAAATCCCTCTGATAACGAAGATATAAAAGTGATTGGAAAAAATAATCACTTTAATTATGATCGAGAAGTTAGAAAATGAAATGAGTAATTCAATGAGATAATTTCATCTCATGGTTATTTATATGTATAAGTGGATGCACAAAAAAAAAATTATTCCATGAAGAAAAAAACTAAAAAGGCTTTGTTTGGCAAGCTGCCATAAGTTTTTGGTAAAATCTTTAATATATATTATTATATCATATATCTAGAGGCAGACTAAGGAATTTTTCGAGAAGTGGGCTAATAATAATAGATAAAAAAATCATAAAAAAATTGAAAGTATAACCATATAGTGAAAAAAAAAAATTAATAGTATAATTTAAGTATTTGAATTCATAAAAAAAATATCAAAAGTATAACTATATAGTGTAAAATCTTTAATATATATTTGAGTCGGGCTAAGGGGTGGACTAAAACTTAGTAAAAAAGTGGGCTAAAATTTAATAAAAAAGTGGGTTTAAACTAATTTTTTTATAATTTTTATGTGTTAATAGGTTTTTTAAAAATTTTCCCTATACTGAAACCAACTCTATCCCCCCTTAAATCCGCCCCTACATATATCTCTATTACTCAACTCATTTTATAATTATTCACATAAATTAATTATTTTTATTATTATTTTCTAACTTATTATTTAATAGAGTATATATAAATATTTTCAATATTGTCATTCTTGCACTCGGTGGTCACTTCTGAGTATTTAGCTGGATGTAGTAAAAAGACAGTTTTATTTGTTTTAACCAATAAAACAGAGCATATATTACTATTTATCGAATGACTACTAATTTTTAAATCGGATGGTTATGAATGCATCTTGGAAATCCAAAGACATAGCGACATATATGTAATATTACTAACGTTGAAGGTTTTATTCATTTAATACATTTTTCTCTTTCGAACTTTATTTCACTCACATTCATTAAGAGTATCCACATCAGGTACGGAAAATTGATAAATTTATCATACTCCTCTTTACAACGAAACAAGTAAACGGATAAAAATTAGGAAAGTAGGGTAGAGAACGGGTAAAATTACCCTTTGCTTAAATTTTAGTCATACGGGTAACAGTCACTCGTATCACTCCATACGGATATAGTTCACTCGTATAGCCATTATTATTATTATTATTATTATTATTATTTTAAAAAAAACCATACATGTAGAGTTGCCTCGTATGGCATTTTTTTCAAATTTTTTTTTAAAAAAATCCTTTCTAGTTGATCTCTATTTTTTCTTCATTTTGAAATATTCAAAATTATTTGATTTCAAGTTCAAGATTTTAAATTTTAGACCTTAGAATATTTAACTAAAAAATTAACTATTACTCATTGGTGAAATTAGCTAAAATGTAGTAAAGGCATGATCACGCTATGAGAGGAATATATAAAAATTATTATTGAAAGAATCATACATTCGCTCCGTCCCACTTTAAATTTAGGACGGCTCAAAATTAAATTTAGCATTTTTCTTAAAACATTTAGAAATCAAATAAGAACTCTTCATTTTAAAATGTTTGGGGTATATATATTTTGTTAATTTTGAAAATAATGGGTTCAATTTAATGAGATGCTATTTCAAAATGTGGTGATATTGGGCGGGTGGTGAATTAATTTTTGTTATTGTTGAATCAACCTTTAAATTTTACTTTCGTAAAATTGACCTTTTTTCAAGCTACCAAGATTTTGGTCCATCTCTAAAAGTTTCATAATTTCCTATCTAAAACATGGTTTAATTTTACCAAAGGCTTTATACCCCAATGGCATTCTCCCATCATCATAATAGGAAAGCCCTAGGTTCGACCCACATGGACGTGGTTGTTGAACCCGTTGGTCCACCTTTACTATAGTAGTGTATATCCACCCACTGCGGTGGTTGTTGATTCATAATTTGTACGGCAAAAAAGAACTATATTGTATAGAAACAATTGTATTGCAAAATTATTGCTTTGTATAAAATAAATGATTAATTTAAAATGATAAATATGAAACAAGAGAGCTCGATAATAATAATAACATTATGGTGGTCGGTAAGTTGCCACAACGTTTTACGCATGAGCTAACCTAAAGAAAAGGAGAAGAGTTAAATACTAATTATTAGAATCAAAATAAATTAGTTATGGTGTATTTAAGATAAATATTACTTTTTAACTATTAACTTTTATTATTTCCATCATGTTATATTGCACAAAAATATCAAATTATAGAAGAAAATTGAAATGCTTAGCATAATCTAACAGCATTTGATGCACAATATAATTCTATACAGTAGTTCACTTAATCTTTTTGTTGCACTTAAAATTTATTTTTTTCAATACCAAATCTAATGTACTTTTGGTGAAAGAATGTTGGGTTTGGTTTACTATTACCCATAACTTAATTTGAAATAAAATTATAATTTTTTGATGCAAAAGTCAAATAATTATAATTAATTTGAGATCAAAAAAATATATTAAAAACCCTACTTTTTTATATTAATTTTTTTCCTAAACGTGCCGGATAGTACGAATATGCTTTAGGGCATATATATACTAGGGTATGCATGTGTCCGAGGGCACAAAATAGTAAGTAAAATAGCTATTATAAATAAAACAAAAATTTACAAATAAAGTAGACATTTAGATTTTCTTAAGATAATTGTAATTTTTGAATTATAAAAGTTAAATCAGTGAATAGTTAGACCCTGATTTGGATTATAGCTATGGTGGCAGTCCCAAAACTATAAAATGGGCCTCCCTATTCCGATAAAGTTCCGACAGTATTTTTGTTTCCATTTTTGGGCTTTCAGACATGTCCACTTTAAATCTTCATTTTAAGCAGCGGGGTCCTAATTCTTGTTTCACTCTAGATTCTTCATACCCCTACTCAAATATAAATAATGTAAATAAGAAAAGTTAAAAGACTATTAAGTAACATACAATGTGGTTAAGAACCATATTGTATGCTCTCGCTGTGAGAGAGTTTGAATATCATTCCTTATATAACCATTGAATTTTGTTTTGTGAAATGAAAGCACATAAGGTTAAATTAGAAAATTATGAAATAAAAGCCAATATGGTTAAATTAGAAAAATAAAAAATCTTACAAGACTTCAAAATCTCCAAAATGACTTTCGAATTTACGTTAGGCATTGTCATTTGCATAAAATTCTTTTCTGACTTGTTTCTATTTATGTTTTAGCTTTAACGATCGTAAAAGTTTTGTATTATCACTTAGGGTGTGTTTTAGTTTTACGGTTTTGAAATTTTATTATAATTGTAATTCTTGAAATTGCAATACCATAAAATTACAATACTATTGTTTGGATTGTTTTTAGTTTTCATTTATAGTTATATTAGATATCATAATTTATTTGTTTGGCTAATTTATAGAACCTTCGCTACCCTTGTCCACTATCGAAACTCTGATGACTATTACAAAAGCTCCGATGAAATCACTGGAGCTCTGACAATAGGTAATAGTAGTGGTTTAATATTATATATGTACTTACATATATAATATATTCATAAATACATTTTTATTTTTTTATTATAGTGTATATATTACACTCTGACAGTGTATACAAAAACTAATGTGATAACTATAATAGTGTGCAAATATATATATATATATATATATATGTATATGTTATGCTGCATCTCTGTAAATTTGCTCAAGAAGAGGTGTTGAGGGGTCGAGGGATGGGGGTTTGTTTTTTTTGGGGGGGGGGGGGGTTCAGGGGTTGGGGTTGGGGTTGGGGTTAGGGTGCGATAGGAGAAGGAGGGGGTGGTGTTGATTGAGAGTGATTTAATTATTTTATTTCAAAAATATTCAATGAAAATTGGAATTAGAATTTAAAAACTCAAACAACTCTACTCTAAGGATAGAATCTAATCTAATATCTTTAAGAATTTATAGTTTTAGAATTTTAATAGAATTCTAAATCTAAACCTTAATGTGGTATCCACATAATAAAAATTCTAAAACATGCTCCAATTCTAATTATGTGGCATGGAATTGGGATTACCTAACCTAGCCTTATTGATTACTAGGGTAATGCCCATGCCCAAGGGTACTGTACAATATAATAAAAAAATAAATTATTTTATAATAATTTTGAAAAAAATTATCGAGAGTGACTCTTTTAGTGGGTGTTAGATGAAATGAAAAAATAATATAATTAAAGACAAAAATCATCTCAATTCAAGGTTTGAACTCATTTTTACTATCTTAATTAAAATTTTCTTTTTATCATCAAATCTCGCAGAGGTAGTTTTAACCGTTATATATTTTTTCTTCTAGTGCTCATTTCAATAAATAGTAACTATAGATCTCCAATTGCACGAAATTAAAAGATTTTGGTTTGCTCACTTTGAAATTAAAAAAACTGCGGTTCCTTGCATATATTAAAATAGTAGTATTTAACATCAAATAACAATACTTGAACTTTGTGAGCCTTAAAAAAATAATATTTATGGATCACTACTCTAAGTTTCAGCACGGTGATATGAATATATATATATATATATATATTGATAAACTCTCCAATTTGGGTTGTGTTTAATTATCTCTAAGTTTTGCAAAAGTGTTTAGTTTATAGGAAAGTGCAAAACAGTTTGTTTGGATTAACATTATAAATAAATATTTTACTCAACTACACAACCTCGCTGACCTAATATTTTGACTTCTTTTATATTTTGAACAACGTAACATACATGACGATAGTATATAAATTTTAACACAACTCGCAACCGCAATTTAAAGTTAACAGGCTAAGGTGTTGGGATAGTATGGTTTGGTCAAATTCAAGTTGGGAACTGAATGGTTTGGTCAAATTCCAGTTGGAAATTAACTAACATATTTAATAAACGTATCATGTCGAGTTAGCATATATAACATAATTAACTTGAAATTGACATGTTTAAATTCTGTTAGACAGGTGAAACAACTCTTATTTATTTGGGTAATGATATTAACACTATACAAAAAATACTTTACACTCTAAAATCATCTTTAATGACTAAAAAGTGTTCCAAAAAATTCATATAAAATATCACTAAAAATAATTTTAAACTGTTAGAATATTTTTGTGAAAGGCTAACATCATTACCTTTATTATGTAACTTACATTAAAATACTTATTTGACACACAAATTAATTATATTAATTTAGTGATATCGTGAAACATAAATATTACATTAATGTTTCGCCAGCAGCCGCCACACACCGCTAGCAGGGATTATTTGAAATGCGCGAAAGCTGGTCCAAAGACCTCGTGAGCTAACCCTTGAATCAAAAAAAGATTCATGTTAATTATAAAATTATTAATTTGTACCCCGCCAATTTACACGTAAATATACTTGACCACCCCATCTCTCTTTCTTTCTCCTCGTCTCTGTGTGTCGCACAATCAAATTTAAAAAATTATTTTTAAAAAAATATCAAGTAAAATTTTAGAATCAAAATGAGGATCTTTAAATGCAAAACCCAAACACAGGTTAACCTGACATAAAATTCTTTGACTGAAACCCAGCTATCAAAACCCAAGAAATTTACAACCTCCACCACACCACACTTCTTGATCCCCACCCATAAAATTCACAAACTCCGATTAATAAATTCATCTTTAACACAACCGAATGATCCAATTAAATATCGTCAATAACCACTAAAACAAAGTAAAGAGGGAAAATATAAAAAAAAAAATGAGCAGGGTAAAAATTAGGTGGAGAGTTTTGTGAAGAGAAGAAAATTTTAGAGAGGGACTTAAAGAGAAAGAAAGATAGAGGGGATATTGGTGAAGATTATGGGATATCCGAACTTTAGAAAGAGGCAGAGAGTTGGGTTGTAGGTCATAGTGAAAAATAAAGAAAACTGAAATTGATTCAGATAAATTTTACACTACTGAATTTATTGGAACCACTTATAGCCGCATGATTAAAAAGTTAGTGGTCAATGTCAAGCGAATAATCCAATTAAATAGCGTCAACAACCACTAAAACAAAGTGAAGAGGGAAAATGTAAAGAAAAAAAAAATAAGCAAGGTAAAAATTAGGGGAAAAGTTTTGAAAAGAAGAAAATTTTAAAGAGGGACTTAGAGAGAAAGAGAGAGATATAGGGAATATTGGTGAAGATTAGGGGATATTCGAACTTTAAAAAGAGATAGATAGTTGGGTTGTATGTCATAATGAAAAAATAAAGAAAAATGAAATTGACCCAGATAAATTCTATACCACTAGATTTATTGAAACCACTTAAACTGCACGATTAAAAAATTAGTGGTCAATGTCAAGCTACAGTATGCCCATATCCGAAAGCATGATATATCGAAAAAATTAAACCACACCTACAAACAATGAAAATCATTTGTACAACTTTTTTTAAATTTGTACCATTTTAATACTGTGGAATAAAAAATTATTTATTTTTTAAAATTTAAACCCAACTTCATTTTCCAAAGTTTAATCATTAGTTGGTTTGCATGTGTCTTTCACTCCTTGGTATTTAAAGAGAGAGAAAAAAATGTTGTTTAGAGAAATAATAAAAAAAAAATTCACCTAGGACAATGGTTACATCAATGACCTTAATTTGTATTGTATATTTATTTTTTAAAATTTAAACCCAACTTCATTTTCCAAAGTTTAATCATTAGTTGGTTTGCATGTGTCTTTCACTCCTTGGTATTTAAAGAGAGAGAAAAAAATGTTTTCTAGAGAAATAATAAAAAATAATAATTTCCACATAGGACAATGGCCGCATCAATGACCTTAATTTGTATTATAGATGTGACATGTAATTCGGGTCACCTAATATAACATCACAGAAGTTTAAACAAAATAACAAGGCATTAAATCTCCGGCCAAAGGGTGAAACTCTACGTATGTCGTGCCACTAATTAGTGTTAGCAAAGAATGTAAGCACCCGAAACAAGATTTTTTTTATGATAAAATCTTTTGTATCTTACACAACTTACCAAATATCTTAAGTAATATAAAATAATTAAGATATCAAATCCCTAAAAATATATCATATATGTAAAAAAGGTCTTTGTTTTATACACCATCGAAGAGAAAAAGCGTTGGTGGGGAATTTTGGGGATGGCAAAGGCCCTAGGAGTAAATTCAAATCTCAGGGAGGGAAAATGTTTAAGTGTTTTGATAAGAATTTTGAGTTGGTGGATGCTCTTATCTTGTCAGATTCTGATATGCTTAATTAGAGTAAAGGAGAAAATCAGATTATTGCTGTGATAGAAATAAAGACGGTTGATAGTTATTAAGGAAATTTTAGAGGCAGAAGAAGATTCTACTGTAGTGGCAGTGGCTAGCCCTCAACAGCCAGTCTCTTGGAATTGTTGGGGAGTCGGGCGACCCTTGACAATTTGACACCTTGTTAGCTTGGCTCAATGCCATTGCCCTACTATGATTTTTCTCATGGAGACGAAGAATAAGAATCGAAAGCCAGGGATGATTCGGAGGAGAATAGGGTACATTCATTGCTACTATATATGTAGAATCGAAAAGGATTAGTGAAGGTCTTGCTCTTCATGGACTGATGAGGTGGAGGTTTATATTTTATGAGTTTCCAGCTGTTTTATTCAAGCCAAATGATGGATAGGTTTAGACTGGTCATGGTTCTGTATTTCCTTGGGGGTTTATTTAAAGATTTAGGTTCCGTTTGATTGCAAAGATGGAAAAGAAAAATAAATTTAGTTAGTTTGTGTGAAAAGATAAAAAATAAGGTGAGATATGTTATTCATTTTATGAGTATATGTCATATATTCTTTAATATTTTTTTTGAAAATTTTGTACTCACCACTGATCAAAGAAAATTTTTTCGTAGAAAAACTTAAAAATCAAGAGTATATCATCTCTATCACTCAACTTATTTTCCATCTTTTCATCAAAACTAATTCAATTTATTTTCCTTTTTCACTTTGCAATTAAACGGAGCCTTATTTTTTAATTTTTTCAAAGCTGACGATAATAAAGATTTCTTAGGTATTCTCAATTGTGTCCCCTCCATTGTCTCTGATATTTTCAAAGCTGATTGGGTCCTCTTAAGGCTCCTGGCCCAAAAGGTTTTTTGGGGCTCTTTGTTTTTTTAAAAAAAATTAGCATGTGGTTGGCAATATGTGCGCGCTACTGTTCATGGTTTCTTATCGGGTAAATTTCTTCTCAAAGAACTTAATCGAACAAATCTTACCCATATTCCTAAAGTATGTAACCCATAAAGAATCTTACAATTTTGTCCCATCAGCCCTTGTAACTTCATGTACAAAGTAATCTCTAAAACTTTAGCCAATAAACTCAAGCCGATTATGAAATGTGCCATCACTCCTAACTAATCAACCTTCATGCCGAATACTTTTGTCCATGATAGTTTTATGATCGCTCATGAGGTGTTTCATTACTTGAAATTGAAGAAGAAAAGTAAATCATTTGATGTGGCACTTAAATTGGACGTGAACAAGGCCTACGATAGGGTTGAGTGGGATTTTATCCTTACAATTTGTAGAGATTGGGCTTTAATAGCAAGTGGGTGGGATAAATTTCTCAATGCATCTCCACCGTTTCTTTTAAAGTGATTGTTAATGGGGAAAATGTATGTGATATCAGTCCGGAGCACGACATCCGCCAAAATGACCATATCTCACCTTACTTTTTTTTATTTGTGCAAGATGCATTATCTCAAATGCTTTGATCCACTTTAAATGATGGTGATATCTTGGGTATTAGAATTGGTAGAAATTGTCCCCCCATGTCGCATATCTTCTTCGCCAGTGATTCCCTATTATTTTTAAAAGGCGATGACTATGAATATGAGGCTGTTTTGAGCTTGTTGAATTCATATTGTATTGCTTCGGGCCAATCCCTAAATCTGGAAAAGTTATAGGTGTTTTTCTCGTCTAATTATGATAGGAATTTGAAGTTGGTGGTTAGTGATTCAATTCAAGTTAGAGAAGTATATCCTACATTGAAGTATCTTGAGCTTCCTATCTATTGGGGCAAATCAAATGGGCAAACCCTAGTTTATATTTTCGACAAAGTCATGAATAAATTGAAGAGTTGGAAACACTTTGCCTTTTCTCAGGTGCGTCATGAAATCATGTTAAAATTAGTTGTCCAATCTATTCTGGCCTTTGCGATGTTCTCCTGCCTTTCTGATGCAATGGAAATGAAGACCATATTATTATTTTTTTATTTTTTATTTTTATTTTATTAATTAGGGTTAATAGTTTCTTTTTTATAGTCTTTTTTTAAATTTGAATTTGAATATTTGTTTTGGTATGTCTTAAATATAATTAGATTATAATAATTCAATTTCCTTATGTGAAGGATTTTTTTATTTAAGGTAGGTTTAGGATTTTAGATTATAAATAAATGCTTATTTCATATCATTGTAACCAACCAATTATGAATTAATAAAAATTATGTGAGAAATCTCTTTTTTCTAGGAAAATTCTATGAATTTTCATTTTATTCTTGTGAAATCAAAAGCCCAAGGTTGAAGACGGTGTTCTTCCTCCTTCCCTCCCGCTCCCGTTCTACATCAGTTGGTATTGATGCAATGAAAACGAAGACCATATTATTATTTTTTTATTTTTTTATTTTTATTTTATTAATTAGGGTTAATAGTTTCTTTATTTATAGTCTTTTTTTAAATTTGAATTTGAATATTTGTTTTGGTAGGTCTTAAATATAATTAGATTATAATAATTCAATTTCCTTATGTGAAAGATTTTTTTATTTAAGGTAGGTTTAGGATTTTAGATTATAAATAAGTGCTTATTTCATATCATTGTAACCAGTTAATTATGAATTAATAAAAATTATGTGAGAAATCTCTTTGTTCTCGAAAATTTTTATGAATTTTCGTTTTATCCTTGTAAAATCAAGAGTCCAAGGTTGAAGACGGTGTTCTTCCTCCTTCCCGCCCACTCCCGTTCTATATCACTTTCACTTCCTAAAAGCTTTTGTGATAAATTGAATATGTTGATGAGGCGGTTTCGGTGAGGTGGATCCGACGAGAAGCGTAAATTTGGTCTTCTAGTTGGGTCCCATCTCTCCCAAATTTTCGTATCTCTTTCCAGAAACCTGCTAGCTGCCCTTTCATCAAGGTGAATCCTCTCATTGATTGTGCTTCAGGCCAGTGGAAGTTTCAGACCCTTAGCTCTCTATTTTATGTTAAAGAGTTTGTTGCCATTAGTAGTGTTGATTTAAGTATCTCATCCTCTGAAGATAAAATCATTTGGTCTCAAACAAAGAATGGTATTTTTATTGTCAAATTGGGCTATTACGAGGTGATCAAAGCTGCTGAGAGGCCTCGAAGTCTTTCGTCTTTATCCCTCTCCCCTCATCATTAAGGGCTCGTTTGGTTCGAGTTTTGGGAATGGAATGGGCATACTTGATTCCTGGAAAGTTTCTTTCCTGACATTTAGGATGTCACGCCGATGTTTGGTTCAACCGGGAATAAGAATGGAATAAAGTATCAATTACAAAAATACTCTTCTTTTTATAAGATAAGAAGACATCACATACTAATTTTTCAAAAGAGATAATTACTATAATAAATTACAAAAATTACACATGCTTAGCTAATAACTATCCTACAAAAATTACAATTTTTGTAATTAAAAAAAAAATTACAACTGGAAAAAAGAACAGAAAAAAGTTCCAATTTTTTTTTTCATTTTTGTGCAGCAGCGTAACTAAAAAAAATAGTTTCAAACAATATTTTCATACACGGATGGAAAAAGAATTATTTATTCACAAGGAAGAGTGTTATTTTGGTCATAACATGAAAAATTAAAAGAGATGCCCATTGGTAATCGTTTATTCCTTATGATTTAAATGGGAGAACTTGGGGGGGAAAGGTTTGTTCCTGGAATCATTTATTCCGGACTTAAAACTTGAACCAAACGCGGGAATCGTTTCGGAATGGAATATAGCATTCTCGGAATGGTTTAAATCTTGAACCAAACGAGCCATAAGTGTAGAAGTTTCTTTGGAAGCTTGATGTTCCTCCAAAAATTCATCTTTTTTTGGTGGAAAGTGTTCCACAATGCGCTAGCCTCGAGGGATAATTTGTTTGCTCGTAACTATAAGACTTCTCCATTTGTCATCTTTGTAACATCCAAGCTGAATCTATATAACACATTCTCTTCCGTAGTTCCGTTGTGAGTGGACGTGGGAAGTTTGGAGAAAGAGTAACCTTGAAGGATGGATTGATTGTAGTTGTGTTAGTGCCCTTTCGTGGTTCTCTCACTTTCTTGGTAACTTTATTAACCTCTCTGAAGCTTCTAATGTTTTCTCGTCAATTTCAGTTGTGGGTTGGGCCATATGGAAAGCTCATAATGATTGGATTTTCAACAAAGTTATTCCCAATGGTTTTATTAACCTCCTGGTGCATTTTTCCAGTTCCCCCTCTAATATTATTCCATCCGTTTGGTTACCCTCGAATGGTGGCCTTATCAATGTTGGCCCTTGGGCCTTTTGATTAAAGAAAAAAAAAAAAAAAAAAAGGACCTAAGATATATGTCCGGTGAAGCCGATCCACCAATGTATACAGGGGTGTAAATACATGTGATAAAGTCTATTTGGTGCAATATCTACTGATCGCATATATTTAACTACCACCACTGGCATGGATATATCAACTTGCATTTATGAGCTGCTATGTTTCACCTGAAATTAGATGAATTAAGTGAATGTAACATCTGATATATCGATAAAATTAATGTTACACCTACTAAAGTTTTGGTTAGGAATATATAAGATCTTAATCTGGGTCCAGCCATTATCCATGCAAGTTAATAATATGCTAATTGCTAAAAAGTTTATATTTTATTTATTTTGGTCTGAAACGTTATATAACTTTTTATTTTATTTTTTGAGAGAGAAACGTTATAGAATTTATTTAGCCACAACAAAATTTGCTTTCACGAAAGTAGTCTGTTATTCTAGGGGTAAGTCAAAAAAGTAGTGGATGTTACTTTAGTAATAACTGATAATTTTAAGTCTAACATTAATATTTCGTCCAATTTAATCCACCCAAGAATAGCACGCATGTATTAATAATTAGTTCGTCGGACAATACAAAAGGAAAGACAAGCACAAAATTAAGCTTGTTTTTTTAACAAGAACTTCGAGTCTTGCTCATCTTGATATAGATGAAGTGGCTACTGGGAAATTCAACTACTTCTGTTTTTATTCTTTTTCTTATTTTTTCGGTAGTTGTTAATTTAGAGGAACTTTTAAGATTAATCTGTTTAAGAAATTTAAGTGGAGTATAAAATTAAAAAAGTATTGCGCACGGTTAAGAGTTCTGATCTGAACACAATTAATTGTACTTTAACTGACGTGATGCATATATTATACGATATAGATAGAACATGATGGGTACATATAGAATACAATTGCTAAATAAAAAGCATGGGTTTGTCACGGATTGTCTTTGGTATTCAACTTGAAAAAAATTCATTCCATTAATGTTAAAGAAGAAAAGTGATCGAGCTATATGGATGTCCACTTTCGCAAGTCTAACATGAAGACAATTATGATGGCTTGATGCATTACATAGATCGATCCAAGGCTTTTGATACATAGTACAGTGGTCCATCCCTTCCACTAGTTCACTAGCTAAAATTGTTTGACAGAAAAAGCTTTGTTTGGACCACTTATTTATATATATATATATATATATGGATCAAATTAATTGGCACGAAATTATAGCTAGCTTGGTACCTAGATCAGTGTGAGCTAGGCATGTGCAGCCTATGAAACAACGTACTTCGATTCCAATATTCTTAATTAAGAGTTTATATTTGACTTTCACATTTAAAATATATTCTTACTTTTTTTAATAAAAAGTTCATATTTAACTTTTCATATTTTTTAAGAATGCAATGAATTACTTAATTTTATCACGATTAGCGATCTAGAACAAAATTCTAAGGAAATTAAATGTTATATTCAATCCCCAGATTCGAGCTTTGGGGTCGACTAGGAGCTCCCCAGGTCAATTTTCGGCAGCAGCAAGTCAGTCTATGGCCACTGCAAATGATACTACGCATGAGCGGGGATTAGTCGAGGTGCGCGAAAGCTAACCCGGACACCCCGTGGGGCAATGCCCCCGAACCAAAAAAAATGAACATCCCAAACAAGTACATAAGTGTATGTAATCTTAATTTATAACAAATAGGGTATCTCAAAACACATATTTAAGTGTGCTTTTATTTGGTTTGAACTCGTTTCAAGAATATTAAATTGTTAAATTCATGCTCAGAGTTTTTTGTGGTTCATGTCAAAAAGTTAAATCATAAGTTAATGAAATTCAAAATTCTCATGTGAAATTTCCATTTTAGATTAAAAGAATAAACAAAAACTTGAAATAAACTAACACTAAATTCCTAATGGATGAAGTATTTGTAAACAAACTTAGCTTTTAAGCAGCCTTAGAACATGCCAAAGCAGGCCAGTACAATATTCTCTTTGTACTCCTTTAATGAATACAGTAATGTGAATCAACACCATAAAAAGGAAAAGAAGAAAAGTTGATTATAAGCAATTAAGGAGTACTTGGAAGCTAGCTCTTCCTACACATAATATATTAGTAACTACATACATATCTATACAATTATATAAAGTCAATACTAATTTTAGCCGTTATGAAGCTGTGAACTTTTGAATTACCTATTTTACTCCTGCAGTCTTTTTTTTTGTTATTAAAAAAATATGTTTGCAAAGGAGTTCAAATCTTGGACTTTTGACAAAGTAATCAACTGCTTAAACCACTTCACATCTTTGTTTTGTATTTTGGTTTGAAATAAATATATTTAAGTATCATACGCATTGAGTGTGCATGTGGTCTAGTGTATATATATATATATATATATATTTTATGACTCAATTAAATTCGATCACTATGATTAAATGAATGAATGGGCATGTGAATTAAGGATATCTTCAAAGAGGTGCATTCATGTATATCCTAGAAGGGCTCTTCGTGCCTCGTGTTTCTTTCCTGAAGAATCACTAGGATCATGTGCATATGATGCACACCATGATTATAATTCCTCATGATTATAATTTTTAAGTGATCGATAATTAAATAAAATATTATAGATTCATATATATATATCTACTTACACATATATATATCGTTCTGTGGCGTGGTACTCTACTAGTTACTGGATCGTGTTGAAGAAGATGAGAGATCCATCACATGATTTGTAATGATCGATGCCTTAAGGTTTGTAGCCATAGCTAGCTCTTCAGTTGCAAAACAAAGTATATATCGAAGTGGTCCTCGATCTCCCTAGAAAGTAGTGCTGTATGTATGTATGTGTGTATCTTTGTTTATTTGCAAACAAATCATGGTTTGGATTAATTAATTAATTTATCCAAGCAATTAATAAGGGTGAAAAATAATAATATAAAAAATGCCTAGCTAGTTAGTTTCAGTTCCATTTGAAGGTTAATTAATTAGAAGCTGAAGCTTCTTTTCTCGTTATTCGTTAGACTAACATACATGTAAGTTTTGACCTTCTACTTCAAACAATAAACACCAATTTTTGACTTCTTTGCGCAAGATGCATGAAGTGTGTACGGTGTACCAATCAAATAGACAAAACATTAAATGTAGGATCCATTTAATTGATGTCAAATCAATTTGTATCAAATAACAATTTTTTGGAAAAAAATGATGTGACAATGAGCAAGATCGATCGAGTAGCACTTTTCAAAAAATATATAATCCTAACATTGAAGCAAACAACTCTTAATTAACATGACATATACTTGTTCGTTAGAGGTTTTCCCAGAAGTTGACATTATTAATAGATAGGTCGAGAATTGTTGAATAGCAAGTCAAAAAGAATAACATAACAATGTACATATATATACGAATATACACGACATTGCATAACTTGTTGCTAAATCTACTCTAAACCAGAAAGTACATGCATAAATGAAAACAAAGAACTTCAAGGCCTTAGTTTTATGTAATTCGAACATTATACTGTTGATATTTTAATTAAATCAATGAAAATTGAACCATTGACTCCTCTCATCCCAAACTCTAATGCATGCTAGTCGGCATTACTATATATTGTGATACAATTATTGGCCATGTTAACTGTTTCCAAAAATACCAAGTTATCTCTCTCTTTTTCTAATGTAAAACCGTCCATGGAACTCTTTGACAACATGTGTGCGGCAGAGAAAGGAGATCGAGGGGATAAAGAAATTAATAATGAAGATCAAGCAATAAGATATATATATATATATATATATATGTAGGTGGGAAGTAGTAAACTACAACTGAAGGAATGGTCGAGCATTTAAGTATATGAATTTGACAACCACTACTTTCCAACTCCACATTCCCCCCTTCGCTTAGATAGGAAAAAGGTCAAGCAATTAAAGAATCACCTCAAAAAATTTCAGCAGCCCAGCTAACTTTTTTAATTATCCAACATCTTCGGGCCGAAAAAGAGAAAAATTTGAAAACAAATTAGGTGCTGAGCAAAAATCATAGGGTAATGCATCGAGTGTTGTGAGCGTAAATTTAAGGCCTGACATTATAATATAAAAGATCTTGGAGTAATTTTATTTATTATTATTTTATTTTAGTTTCTATGCTCAAAGCTCTACCAAGATACTATAACAAACTATTTTACCAACATGTCAATCTCAACAAACTCGTGAATCCTTCTACCGATTATTAACTCATTATTAGTTGTGTTGTTTAATTTTAATAACAAAATTATAATGTTTTGGCAATAATACAAAATTTAAAAGCAAGAAACTTAATTATACTATTAGAACTAAAGTATTTATGAAGCATATCTTTACTCCTTGCAACTTTATTTTTCTTTTAGTTTAATCAGGCGTTTGATTCCTATGGTGTCCTATAGTATCAAAATGTGCTACACGCCAGTACACTTTATGGTTGACAGTGTTAAATATTCTAATTACATCTTTCATAGTTATAAGAATTGTTATATAATTGGCATTCTAAATTTGGGGCACAAGGTAAAATTTTAAGGTGTAACACTTTCTATATAAATGTGGATAAAGCTTAAATTTTATTTTTTATATATTGAAGTGCACCCTCAACATAAATAGCAAAAATGAGTTCAATTTTTTTGACAAAGTAAACTATATATACATACCGTACGTGTATATATATATATATATATTGGTGCCCCTAAAATATTTAGAAAGTTAGGGATCAAGCTAGGTAATTGCCTCACTAGCTTATGTCTCGTGTCAACCATAATTATTCTTATTAGGCCTATGGAATTTGCATGGTTTTAATATAAAATAAGCAACTTTATTAAGAATAATTTAGTGACAGGATTATATATAGGCACCTTGCTTACCCATTTCTTGTGCCAAAATAAGATCCCTGTGATAAGCCTTAACATGCATCTTTTATTCGATCAATTCAAATTAATAGTCCCATATATACTGGTAGTGTTTGATTTATTTAACATCATATTTTAGAATGACTATAACCAACAAAAAGTCCCTTTTATTCCTTTTAATTAAAGTTTCGTCGTAACCTAATTGATTTGTATATACGTTTTTTATCGATGCAGAGTGAATTATTCTTAAAGTAAAATACTAAAGAGGATATAATAATTTTCTCTTGTATTTGACTAAATTATACCAATGCGGCCTTAACTAATTGAAGATTTCAGTTTGCATCATAAATAATTTTTTGAGACAGTTAATTTGCACGCTATCAATTTAATTTGTTGCAGTCAATTTCAATATGTTATTTGTGCCAAATTTCTAACCTGCGTCCACCACGAGCAAATTCACGTCTGTGTTTTTCAAAGGTTATTTTTGTCAAAATACAAAATGAAACGGATGAAAAATGAGTAAAGCATTCATTTACACTAATAAATCCCCATTTATGCTGAGGTGTTTAGAAAGGTATATAGTGAGGGTGTATTCTATCTTGAATAAGAAGACTATCTAGTTTAAGAGTAATGCCGGATGGAAGGTGCGAGCTATATGCATGTGTAAATGGGGATTTGATAGTGTAAATGAAGGTTTTATTTATTTACTTTTTAACATTTTCAATTTTTATTTTGACAAAATTACGTTTGAAAAATGCACACATAAAATAAGGATGTTGGTAAAGGCACCCTCAATTTTCAGTCTACACACCCATTATTAAAAAATAATAAGGGTGTCTTAATTAGAAATCTCTCTTCCCTTCATCCTCTTTTTTTCAATCCAATTCTAAACACAAAAACCACTTCCTTGTTTATTTCTTTTTGACTATCTTTATTCCCTTCTACTTTAGAAAATTGAATCTCACATTGTTATTATAATAACACTAAAATAAATGTCATTAAAAGAGTATTCAAGTATGAAATGAAACCCATCTACAGCTCAAAGGAAAAATGTTTAAATGAAATTCTATATTAATCATATCGTATTTATTGAATATAATTATTAGGCCCAGGAATCGTTATTTTCAAATTGCAAAAAGATATATATATAGAGTTAAAAATAAAGTGACTAGTTAAAGCACCCTATTTATTTTTTAATAATAAGTGTATAGAGTATAAATTAAGGTGTACCGTTACCCATAAAATAATTGTAATTGACCATAGTTAGAAATTTGACCATAAATGACCTATTGGGCCAGGTTGATTGCAATAAATTGAGTATATAGGACGGTTTGGCGTAAACCGTCTCAAAATATTGTTTAAGGTGGATTGGTGTAATTTACTCTGTTTTTTTATTTAAAATTTGTTGTGACATCATTTGACATTTGAGTCGCCAAATGAATGTGCAAGCTAACAGTCATAACACCAACTGATCGAGGGAAATAAATTTGCTGACTTTGAGAGCTGAGCATTTATGATGATGGATGTATGATCTTGCTTTTATTAATTCTTCTTCATTGTTAGCCCAAAACAGGGGAAAAAAAAAATCTTCTTCATTGTTGTGAATGCTCGTAACGTCAACCATGTGTTGAAGGAGAATTTCCTTACTTTTTTTTTCTTCCTCAATTTTTTGGTTGTTGTGTGTGTTTGTTTGATCTGAATTGACAATAAACTGAAAAGATTAAGTCAATTGTGTGGTCTTTCTAGTCCTGTATAGAAAGTGAGAAGTAAATAAAAAATTAAAAATTTAAAAATTATTAGAATATGTTAGATCCCGGTGCATATAAATTTTTAGAAGTGTGAGGTTCGGATTTTGGGAATTACAGTTTATATTAACAAAAATTAATTAGATTATATTACAATTTTTGTACAAATACAATTTCTATAATTATATCAAAAACATAAAAATAATACTTAATATGCGTTATTCTCGTGACAAAACCACAACAACCAAACTTTATTTCAGGCATAATCTTACTTAGTCATGATCACACATTAACCGCAGCAAATAGTACACACTCTTTGTGCGAATGCTAAATTTAGATAGAATTTTTTAAGATTGCTCCTGGTGTGGAAAAATAGTACGACGGTAAAACTTGAATTATCTTAATTTATAACCAACAGCTTACTGCTTCATCTACCAGCCAAATGTGTAGACGATCCGTAACCTTTTAATAAACGCACGCAAGAGTTTTCATTTTTGGTTGGCAGTTTTCAGTTAGTTAAATGATGGTAAGATATTAAAAAACATTATTTACCAAAGAATAAGGTGCAGTCAATTAAAAAAAAAATCCTAAATAGGGAAAATGGAAAGTCAATGACAAAGAGAGCAAGTCACAGTTCTATAAACGGTCGTGTCGACAATTCAAAGGAAGAGTCCCCCCCTCTCTCTCAGTTTCCAATTCTCTAAACTAAAACATCCCCGTTCCTTTCTTTTCCTCACACCTCACCTGAAACTCGACCCCTCCCCTTTCTTTCTCTCGCTACCCAGATACACGCATACCCCCTCTCTCTCTATCTCTGCATATATATATATATATATAATATTTTTTCTTTTTTTTCCTGCATGCAACAATCATATCAAAATGGGGTTATGTTTCTCTCGAAAATCCGTGAAGACAACCAGACCCTCAAAGCGCATATCTAATCATCATCAATCGAATGTTGGTTCCAGCAATCGTTGGACTCGAATTGGATCTTATAGGAAAAAGGACAAGTCCGAGGACGCCATAATTCGGGAACAAGCTCTTGCGGCTGCTGTTCTTCTTCAGCACCAAAACGGCCGCAATTCTTTCCTGTTTGATCGCTCTGCTTCTGTCAGGTGCCCCAATGGCAACTCCAAGAAGCAGCAAGGTTTGCCCCGCAGTTCCAGTTCCAGGGCTCGATCGCTTACTGATCCTCTGCTTCAGCCTCACCAGCTCGTTAATAAGGTATCTTTTTACTTCAGTTTTCTCTTTGTTGCTATATATCACGGTTTATTTCGGACCCCGAATTGGGGAACATGGAAATTAAAATGCTAAATGAAATTGGGGCGGGGGCCATTTTTGCTCAATTGAAGAATTCCCTTGTCCAGAATCAGTTGTCTATTGGGAATTTTGTAACATGTATGGATATATGCTTGTGGTAGTCTCTTCTCTACTTTGATGTTAATTTCAGAGTTAGTAACATTGCTTTCAATAAAAATAGTTATCAAATAACTTTTGAGAGTAATTAGGCAAATATATTGCCTGCATATTGTCAATAGGAAATAACATTAGAATCCCAGATTGTTGTGACTAAAAATCAGTAAAGCAGTTCCATTTTTAGTTTGCAAGAGTAACTAATTCTAGACAAATTAGGCGGTTCTCCCAATTTAATGATAGCATTCATTGTTGTGAAGGGATCACACCTATCTCCAATTTTGCCCCCTGATTCCAAAAGTCTGGCTCCACATCAGTAGAAATGAAAATGGACTTCTTTTGTTACGGGTTTGCTCGAAACAAACTTGCTCCTAAGCGGCATTGAAGTCATCATAGTTTTTGCTTTTAGGTCCAAACACTTCTTTAAAACCAATGCATTGTAGGGTGTCAAAATTTGACAGCATGCATTTGAGACCCAAAGCTTGTCACCGTATTTTGGAAATATCTATTTTATGCTTGGAGCCTTTTTTTTTTCATAATTTTTTTTTAATTTCTAATAGGAGTTGAACCTTGGCAAATAAACAATTTATGTTCTTACTTGATCACCCTTCATTTTTGTTAAACCTTTCTCTTCAAATTATATATGCGAGTAGTACATGTATTGCATGTGCCATTAATATGGTATCTTTAGCCTTCCAATAGTTGGGAGTTGGGACTCCACAATTAAGAGCATCTCCGGCAGTTAGAAATTCATAAGATAGAAAACCACCACATCGGCTTTTGCTTATTTATATAGTTGATTACTAAACTTTTACAATCTCAAAGACCATGATGATTTTTTGTTCTCCATAACCAAAACTGTGGGCTGACCATTTTGACTGGATAAAAATATCTCCAATGTAGATTTCATCACCAAATAGGTAAAAAGACAGAATGCATGGAATGGATTTTTTTTTTAACTTCAGCATAAAACAGTGTGGTGTCACAGTGGTGATGGGATATAAGCAGTTTTGTTCATCTTTCTTTTGTCATTCTTAATTTTCTAACTAATTACTTGATGCCTGACAGGATGTAAAGCTTGAAGAAGTAGAGACCAACCATTTTGTTCTTGTCCATGGAGGCGGTTTTGGTGCGTGGTGTTGGTATAAAACCATAGCACTCTTAGAAGAAGTTGGATTCAGAGTTACTGCTGTTGATTTAACTGGTTCCGGAATCCATTCATTTGACGCAAACAGCATCACAAGCCTTTCCCAATATGTGAGGCCTCTTACTGATTTTCTTGAAAAGCTTGGTGATGAAGAGAAGGTTATTTTCTAGTCTTTAATTTAATTTATTTCTTTTCTATCATTATATCTAGGAAATTTAACACTGTCTTCGCCTGACTACTAACACTGCATGTAATGCATATATATTTTTAGAGTGTTACTTAGTTTTGTTATCTTCTTACTTACTTCATGCAGGTGATTGTGGTAGGACATGATTTTGGTGGTGCATGCATATCATATGCAATGGAGTTGTTTCAGTCTAAAATTTCAAGAGCTATTTTTATTGCCGCAGCAATGTTAACTAGCGGACAAAGTACACTTGATATGTTTTGTCAAAAGGTTCATTCGTTACTCAACTTTGATTTGCAAAAAAAAAAATTCCCAGTTCAAAAAGTACAATCAATTCCACTGATTTAAGAATTTTGATTTTTCACATGCCTTGACGCCTTCAAATGTTTTGGACTCAGCACTATATTTTTTGCCCATAGAGTTATGAAAATCTCTACTCCTTAAAATATCGGTTGTACACTTTCTTTTCTTTTCTTTTTTTTTTTTTTGGTGAAGTTCAAATTTTATAAGCAGAACAACAAAATACAAACTACACAGGGGCATCCGGGCTATACAATAATACCCTCTCATCATTCCCCCAAGCTTTACAGATCATCCAATTAACAAAACACCTATTTACACGCCAATGCCAAGTCTTAGCTTGAACATAACTCTCCACATCCTTAATGATAACACTCTCATTCCTAAACTTATTCTGGAACATTCTTTGGTTGTTAGCCAAGGAAACTCTCCCCATTCTAGCTTGAAATCTACCACCTCTTGCCCAATGAAGCATATAGCAGCTAGCTCTAAATCCAAACTAATGCATTATCTTTGCCCATTTCTATGTAAAACACCTCTCTAGATTTCCCTAGAGTAGGCACAAGTAAAAAAACCTGTGGTCCCTTGTTTCCTCCTGTAAAAAACGCAAGTACTACTTTGAACAGTCCCCCATCTCAAAGGTCTATCGAGAGTCATCCTATCCTTACAAGCAATCCAAGGAATGAAACTACATGTGGGAATTTCATCTTTATGCTAAACCAAACTGTGCCAGTCCACCATAGACCTAGCCTCTCAAGCCATCCCAAGCAGATTTAAGACTGAACGCATCATCAGTAGTTAACACCCATCTAACTGTATCATCACAAGACATATTAGGCGTGTAATTAGGCATATTAGCATGAAGGAGTGGCAAATCATTGGACAAAGCAGGAGGCAATCTCCATCCATTCTTATCAATAAAACAACTCATTTTAGTCTTCATATTACTTGCTGCATCATACAGTATTCTATTACCAAATCTTTTCATGAGGGACCAAGGGGGTGCCATTTATCCAGTCTACGCCAAATGGAATCACCATTACCCACTCTTTACTAAAGTAGCTACTATATTCTTAGGATTTGCGTTCATAACATGAGTAGCCTCAAGGATGAGTTGTATGCCCGTTGTAATTTTGCAGAGGCGGGAACTTCACTTGATATTTGACTGTAAGAGTGTGTTTGATAACACTTCTTTCTCGTGGAAAATGCTCAATACTTGATATTGTGCATCTCCAGTGATGTTTGATGCGTAATTTTCTGTGAAGTCAATTTTCATGGCACAACTTGGTTTAGCCTAATTTGATTTGGTTGCAAAAAGAAAAAGGGAAAAAAAGTGAATTCAGTTGTGATGATTTAAGATTTTTCACAATGCATTTGAATATATGAATGGGAACTAATTTCTATAGTTTGATTTTTTTGCGCGCTTTGGGATAATTTATAGTGACACCTATAATGACTATTACAGGCATATCCGAATGATCTGATGCAGCAGGCTCAGATATTTGTATATTCAAACGGGAACAACCAACCTCCAACTGCTATTGATCTTGACAAATCCCTTTTAAGGGACTTGTTATTCAATCAAAGTCCTGCCAAGGTATAATTGTATGATACTGACAAGTTGATAATATATTATCATCCTGATATATATAAATATATGTTTTGCTAATTCAACGGTTGATATTCCTCTTCCAGGACATTGCGTTAGCGTGCGTTTCAATGAGGCCAATCCCATTTTCACCGGTGTTAGAGAAGGTCTCTCTTTCAGATGCGAATTATGGCTCTGTGAGGCGGTTTTACATACAAACTCTTGAAGATAATGCTGTGACCGTATCACTGCAGGAAAGCATGATAAACAGTAGCCCACCTGAACGTGTTTTCCGTCTTAAAGGTGCTGACCACTCCCCCTTTTTCTCGAGGCCTCAAGCACTACACAAGTTACTGGTAGAGATTGCAAAAATCCAATAAAACTGAAGCAGTCCGTTTAATTGATTGCTTTTTGAGCAGTTGTGTACATGCACATTCCCTTCAAATAATTGCATTGCAAATTCGAAAAAAGAAGAGAAAAGATTCCATTATTGCATAAGCGATGTTCATATCTATCTATGCTGGTTGGGTTTAATTTTCAGCGAAAGAGGAGGCGGGTAATATGTATAGGTAGGGGAGGCGGGTTTTCTTTTTTTCTTCTTGGTTAGCTTGAGAGTAATGTCTTATTTTATTTGAGGTTTGAAATGCCTAGAATTTAGTAATTTGGTTGAAGATTTTGACGATGTAATGTCTTAGGCACTACACTATTTATTTGGTGGCGCATATGTATTTCCTGTCGTTTACGACCAACTAGTGGCCGGTATGATTCTCCAGAAAGGGCAAGCCTTCGTTTATAATCAATAATGTCATGATAGACTATCAGAGTGTGTATGGTTTTGTAACTTCAAATCCACTTCAAAGTAAACCTACTACACTATTAAAACCATGGGATTGCTTGATTTTCAAGGACAAGTTTATTTGCTTTCTTTCCCACCTCATGGGCGCCCACCTGGTAAGCTTTCGCACAGGGCGACCCACCGGAGGAGTGGATGGTTGGTTTACTAATAGTTTATATATTGTTTTCCATTTTCTGGGTTACAAGAAACTCCTCTTTGTTATTTTTACTTTTTTAGTGGTTGGTGCTTTCGTGGTTTAGAGTTTTGTGCTTTAAGAATTTTAAATTAAATTTTAACAAGATTCAATAAAGGTATATTTGTTTAGTTTTGTATAAATAAAATTTATTCATCCTAAACAAATCAAAGTATAATATGCGATGTAGGCCACACCCTTAAAATTGTAGCTAGTAGTGACACTCACGTTCCCATATATATACATATATATTCATTGTTCCTAATTTGAATTAATGATATATTTCTTAGCTGTTTGCCTCAGAAAACAAGAATGAAAAAAAATATATAGCAGTGACACCCAACTGTGTCACCGTGACCCCAACAGCAGCAACCAGCTGTTTATTGGTATCTATTACCAACCCATCTGCCGACGAAGATGTATTGGATTTTGAAGTCATCGACTTTTTTAGAGACACAAGTTTAAACATTTTTTGGAAGACAACAAGAATATGTCATGTGTAATTTTGTATAAAGGCTAAATTCTAGGTAATTGATCAATATATTAAGGGTGTGTTTGATTGGTAACATTTTCTATGGAAGATGAGTATTTTCCACTTGATTTGACAACTTAAGGTGTTTGATTGCATTTTTTTTTTAGGCAATTCAATTCCCACTTTTGCCTCACACGTGCATTTTCAAGGCAATTGAGAAAAATGTTTTCTTTGGGGGGAGGTGGTTTTTGTTTTCCATGCTTGGGCACGGTTCACGAGACAAGGTTTTTATCATTTTCTACATTAAAAATGCCATAACTTAAAATATAAAATTCAAAATAATATAAAAATTTAATATTTAAAATCTACTAATCAAGATCAATTAAACAAGATTCGTCATGACTATATAATTATGTAAAAAAAAATACCAATAATTTTTTCTACATTAAAAATGCCATAATATAACAAATATTTTTCGGGTAAAAAACTAAGGCAATCAAACACAATGCACTACATTTTCCATGCAACTCAATTCTACGCAATTCAATTGCCCGTAACTTATTTTCTTTCCATGCAAGTTTCATGCTTGCAATCAAACGCATCCTAACATTAAATTATCGTATCGTATCTTTTTAATGTATTAACTTTGTAGGTACCCGTAAAAGTATATGTTAATATAGAAAGAAATTTAATTATTTTCCAAAAAACCAATCAAAAAGGAATGCTTAGGTTAAAGTACAAACTTAGTAATATAAAAGGCAAAAAATTATCGATCCATGTATTACCAACAATATCTTATAAAGAACCCATATAATATGTATTTCATGCATGCCCATAATAAAGAACAAACATATTACTCAGCAATATCTTTCAAATTTATTCTCATAAAAGAAAAAAATTGTGTACCAAGTAGAAACAAATAAAAAAAAGAAAAAAAAGTTGAAAATGGTATAATTTGAAGGCGGGACCGTTCAAAAATATAAAGCAGGAGGGATGGAAGAGGCAAGGCAACCATCACGCTAAACTGACCACGTCAAACTATATATATATATATATATATATATTTGCTCCAAATTACAATCCTCTCCCCCTATTTTTTTTTTCACTAGTGTCGGCACCAGCTTTTTACGGTCCTCTTTAATTATACAATTAAGACTTAAGAGTTAATTAGACGCTTCTTTTTTTCCCTAATCACGATTCAAGTTGCATATACACAATATCTTTCTTTATATCGATAAAGACCCTCGATTTTCTTTCTTTTGGCCCTCTTTCTCTCTCTCTCTCTCTCTCTCTCTCTCTTTGAGCCTGTGACCGCATCTCCGAACTTGATCCTCTTGAACAGAGGTACGGGATCTATCTCTTTATAATATTGCCATCGTGATTTTTATTCCTCATTTATCAACAGTTCTTCAATATTTTTTATTTAGCCTGTTTGTTAGGTCTTACAATCACTAGGTTCTTTCCTTTTACTTTGAATTTCATGTTGTCTAGTCTCTGTTCATCTTTGGTGCGTGAATCTAATATTACATTTGGATTCTTAGGGTTAAATCCCTTGTACTTTCTATAACATCTCTTCAATTTTTTACGCTAATCCTATTTTAGGAGAATTCGTTTATGGATCAATTCACGAAGCTTCAAAATCATTGCTCTCTCATGTGATAATGACATTTGAAATACATAATCCTTTCAATTCATCAAGCTTCAATTTTGGCCTCACTTTTCTTTTCGGATGTCTCAAATTACGATATCTATAAATCTCACGATACTCGGTAATTTGGTTTTAGAAATATAAATTTGGAAGTTATTCCTTCGTCCATGTTTTACGAAAGGAAAAAAGTAAAAAACACTGAATGAACGTAAGTTATTGTGTAATCATTGTTGCGTCCAGAAAGCCCTTGTGTGTTTTAAGCTATGAAAATTAAGGAAAAAGCAAAAGGAAAACCAATTTTAGCCGAGAAAGGACATTTCTATACCAAACACACACACACATATATATATAGAGAGAGAGAGAGACAGGCAGAAATACTATCATGCTTAAACAACAGCGTCATTTTATGATTTATTCTTATCATACATCTTGTGATGCGGCCGAATAGCAGAGATAATTCTTGTACAGAAGATATGATGTGCAGCTGTACGATTATCTATATTAGATAAGCCTTTGAAGGTCCAAATTGTTTGTTGTTGTACTCTTTCTTAGTTAGCCTTTGTGCCCTCCCTCCCACACTATGGCTGTGTTTTAAGAGCTGCGGGAGTGATACTGGTCTTCGAGGAAAATGTAAAGCAGTGCGTTTGGTTTCTTTGTAAATGATATATTGTGATTTGCTGTTAAATTGTTTCCTACATTTTAATACAAACCAACTGCACGCCAATAGGTAGGGCACTTGATTTTCATTGTTTCTCATACTAACCTAACACTCTAACAGACATGATATTTTATTTGCGTGAAACTGTTTACATTGAAAACAGTTTCCACTGCATTAAGTTTTCAAACAACCAATTACAATCTACTTACACGAGTAGCATGACTACTAGATATGAAGAAATTGGTAGATTATTTTGAAAAGCATAGCCTACATCTCACTATAGGAAAGCTAGTTCTGGTAATTTCTATGTACCAGCATTGTGGCCTCCAATTGAAAACTAAAACCAAACAACAAAATGTCATAAAATAGAAAAATGCATCATCATTCAATTAACGTGACAATCACGCTGTGCTAACATGTCGAGCAGATGGACTTCATACCAGTTAGTCGATTTCTTTTAATACAATAGATTTGTGCATGTATATATGTATCATGTATGCATTTGTTTGTTTGAGAATATTCAAAATTAATGCATTTTTCTTAAACAGTACTTGTCTATGTTACATGCCACGTGAATTTGTTGGTTGCTCAAGCATATTAAAGCGCGGGACTACTCCTAACTCCTCGATAACATTTGCTATACCCCTATCTCTCCCATGAACATTGGGAAATTAGGTCAAATGGCTTTATGAGATTGATTTTCTATGTTAGACATCAAAGAGTGATAAACAGAGATTGATTTTCTATGTTAGACATCAAAGAGTGATAAACACGCTCCAATGAGTTGTCTATACCTTGACATGACAAAAGTAATCATTTTCACATTACATGTGAATGTGGCATGACTCTCCAGAAAGAAGACTTGCCTCTGTTTTTGTCTAAACTTTTTCAAAAGTAATTCATCTTTCATTTCACAAACTCTTTGATAAAATTTTATATTTAGAAGGAATTTGTGGAGATATATTTAACTAGATCCATATGCTACTGTAGATCTTAATTTTTTTTTTTTGAAGAAGAAGATAGAGAAAGCCCTTGCAAACAACACCATCATTGATACCTTTTTTTTTTAAGTTGTCTATGGACATTCAAAAGAAGTGTTGACAAACCAATGATAATGGCATTAGTAGGATAACTACTTGGGTTGTGACACATTAGGTGTTCATCTCACACAAATATTGATCTATCCATATTTAAGGTAATGCATGATTGCGTGGTTTATTTTTAATTCGTGACGCTTTTATCACATTACAGAAATGACGTGTTCAATTTGTGCTTTCTCATCGTAGACGAGATAATCAGAAATGAGACGTGGGGTCAGTGCTGGTGGAGGCCAGAGTTCTTTGGGCTACCTGTTTGGAAGTGGAGAGAGTAGTAACGACAGTCTTCGAGCTTCTCGGAGTGAGGGGCAGATTTCAAATAACATAAGTGCTGCTTCATTACCACCTCTGGACAACACTCAACAGATTCAAGCTGACACCAAGTCTGCTGGATCCTCACAAGCAGCTGAGAACAGTAAGCAGGGCCCAACAGGCACTCATGACAGTAAAAAGAACAATTACTACCGGCCAGATGGGCAGAACTGTGGCAACTTTATTACGGTATGGTACCATTATGCCGATACTAAATAGTTGTCAATTTGGGATACCCAACTTCTTATTTTCTTATTTTCTGGTTTTTTCATTTTGTTTTTATGCATCCCTGGAATCAAAGCCATACTTTTACATTACCTAGATGTTTTAGGTTAATGTTCTCCCTTCTCTCAAATTAAGAGTCCCCATTTGACTTTTTCACTTTTTAAGGTAACACTAGTTTCAACGCTAAAAATCGGGAATAAATCGGCCAAAAATCGGAGGGAGATTCGAATGAATCTTAAATCGGCTAGGTCAAAAATCGGACCAAAATCGGATTAAAAATCGCAAGATTTGATACATTGAACTATGTGAAGGAAAAGAAGCCGAGAAGACAAAGGTATTTAAGCCCAAAATTTTAAGTTATTTCATTTTGATCTACTCCTCCTTAAAATTTGAATATGGTTACTTGAATGGTTAATTATATATTTTTAGATAAAACTATAGTATGAAAATGTTATTAGCGATAAATCCCCGATTTTTATTGAATCCACTTCGCCGATCTAGAGATTTTTAGAACATTGGTTTCAACACAATCAATAGTCGAGAGTAAAACTTATTTTCTATTGCAAGATTTGATACATTGAACTATGTCCAGAAAAAGGAAATGGCACTCCTAATTTGAAATGGAGGGATTATTTTTTTAGATAATTAGAGTATAGCGATCTTTTTATTGCCACAAGAGAAAGCTCATTGTAGTTTCTGCTAGGCCGCGGTGACAGATATATTGCTCAATGTTGCTGTGTTGTTATAACATGAGAACTCTGTTACAACATAATCTTATCAGAATGAAAGTTTAATTTTGAGCGAGTGGATTAGTCTAGTGGTGAAGCGCCCACCCAGATCCGGGAGGTCCTTGGTTCCAGTCTCATCCAGGGTGGGAAGGTTCTTTGTAGTAAAAATGGGAGAGACTTAGACCTCCCTTATTTATTTTATAAAACGGTTTATTTCCATCATATGCCTGCTGGTGTTAGTTATTTTTCATTTGTTTGTTCTCTCTGACCATTATTGTGATTGTATGTTTTAGCAGAATTTAGAAAACCATAGGACATTTCATCAGTATTGTTGTTCTACATGGCATTAGCATTTCTTTTGGTTTTTTATCACTAATTTAATTTCATCTACATTATATCTTTCAGGATCCCAATTAAGTTCCCAACGTATTCATGTCTTTTTTAATATGATACTCAGACACTTGCACACTAGCATCTCCTAGATAGTTTTATATACTTGAATTGTTACCATATGAGTATATTACACTATAAAGTATATTTAATAGAATAACCAAATCAAACTTTATAGTAAGAAAAGTAAGACAAGGGACGATGTTACTAACGGAATGCATGTGCAAAAGACAAGAGTAGTCATGTCTTGTGTGTGTTACGTGTAAAATAGATGCATATCTTGTTACATAGTTGTGTAGTTGCAAATTTGCACAAGTATATACTTATTTGTTACATTGTTTACATAATATCTCTGCTCCATACACTCTAGTACATGCCTTGTATGTGTTATGTGTACGTATATCTTGTTACCAAATTTGCACAAGTATATACTTATTTGTTACATTGGTCACATAATATCTCTGCTCCATGCTCATGTGATAGTAGATTTTGTTTTCATTAAAAAATAATTGTATTTTATATATAAAGAATATGTTATGTTTTTATTTTTCTAGAAGAACCTACAATATTACAATACTGCACTTTGCAGCTGGCAATACTCGAATTGTGTTCACATATTTTTCATATCTTTTACGTTTGGCTCGTATATTATACGGTCCCATTTTTCTTGGAGTCTGATTTCCTTTACTTGATGCCAATTTGATTGCAGGATCGGCCTTCGACAAAGGTACATGCTGCCCCTGGTGGTGGTTCTTCCCTAGGATACCTCTTTGGCGACAGCAAGAACTAATGTCTTACTGCTCCGGGAAAGTGGTTCAACCTCAAATATTCACACTATTATTTACTTTAGTTTTGAGGGAATCATTGAATTTGATATTTTATAAAAAAAATTTATCATATATGATGTTTTAAGGATGTCTATTTGGCTTTTCAGCTTCAAGATTACACTTATGCCAATGTAGGAATGGTGCATAATTTTCTATGCCTGGCATTCATCGATCTGCATATGCATCTACTTACTTCTTGTTGAATTAAAAATGTCAATTTTACTTGTGGTAAGTCTTGGATAAAGAGTTCCTGCTTTTAAAATAACTGCAAACTAGCTCAATGTACCAACATTTCTATAGAAGGGCTTTTGGTAGGTTTTCTTTCAGATATTTACAACAAAAATAATACTTAAACAAAGACTTGGATGCATGCCTTAAAAGCATGACTCTTGGTTTCCAATTGTCCGTTTTTGCATTAATTGCTACTTCATCAATCTTATTATTTAGTGTACCTGTTGTATTTAGTTCTCCTGATGGTTGGTCAAGCAACAAAAATGTTGTATTTTCCGGTACATCATTATAGATTGGATTAACCTTTTTGGTAGGTATCCTTAATTCTCTCATCTCTTGAACCTATTCATCCTAAGTCCAAAACGGAAAATATCCCAACCCCCTCCCCCCCACATGCACACCCCCACACCCCACCCGAAATCCGAACTGAGGAGAAAGAGCCAGCGATGTGTCCTTGCTTGAAGGGGCTAGGGGTCAAGTTTCAGCTTGGTTCTCAAAGAAGGGTAGAGGGGCAGCCTATCTGACCTCTTACTAAACGAAACAAAGGGGCTGAAGTGACCCTTATTTGAATATGAAATCCCCAGGGATTCAAAGAATAAATAATGTGAGGAATTCTTATGTACCATGATGCGTGTGCCATCGAAGATGAGCAACACTTCCATTGGATATGTAAACTTCGGAAATTTCAATGAAATAATATTTAAATAGGGACTTGAGCCCAAAACCTTAAACCGAAAAAACATGTGTTATTATCATTTAACCAAATACCATTTGATGTGCTTATACTTTATGAATTTATTAGGTATCATATTGCACTAGAGTGGCAATTTGTGATTTTGAATTGTGTTTTTGTTTGACATGACAAGAAAACGAGAACACATCATGAAATCTTGTTATTTTTAACTAATACGAACATGACACATTCTGATAAACATGATTACAATATTTTCATCTTAATGACCACATCTTAACACGAGTAGCATTGAAAATTTTCTCTCATTTATATGCGATTGACACAATTAGACATGACATAACTTTAATTATGTGTCTATTTCGTTCAAAAATTTGGACACGATATGATATGACACCGAATTAAAAATTGCATAAATGAAAACAAGAACACAAATTCTTGTGTGAATTTTGTGCCAATTTCGTTTCGTGATGTGTCGTTTGTAAAATTCACTTCAATAGTGCACACTTATAGTGTGCGCCACCGATTCTAATTTTACCACAACTAGATTTTTGCGCACACACGTGTGCAATGTAGATATAAGTAATATAAAGAATTTTTTTTTTTTTAAATGTAAAAAGTGTGGCATTGCAACTAAGATAATAAACTTCTTGTAAGATTAGCGTATACAAGGACAAAATCAAAAAATAAAAAATCCGAAACATTTATACCTTATATAAGGTGGGTGTTATTTGCACTCAATAAAATATTTGATAACACTCTACTTTTCATTCGCCCGATGACAAGCAAATAAGTGCATGTTATTCAATTCGCCTGATGACAAGTGAGTAAAAATTTCAATGCATTACTCGCTTGTCATCGAGTGAGTAACATGTACTTACTCGCTTGTCATTGAGCGAATAACATACACTTATTTATTTGTCATTTGGCGGATAAAATATAAAGTAAAACCAAGTATTTAATGGTTTGCAAAAAGCAACCACCTTATATAATAGTAATTGTTAACAATTATGCGAATGTTGTTGACATTTCTCCCGGCTCTTCAGATAAGGGTATGTACATGGACGAACCTAGTAAGGGGCAAAGGGGGGCAAGCGTCCCTCCTTGGTTTTATATATATATAAATATTTTATAATTTACATATGGGGTATTTTTAAATATATATGTGTGTGTGTGTGTGTAGAATTTGAAATTTCAGGTGAAAATTTTAACTTTGAGAATAATAAAGTGAACAAATCTTATCAACCCTGTCTCTTAGAAATAAATCAGGTGCAAAACATGAGCTCGTGTGGCTTGTCTTTTTCGGATTGACATTCGTGTCGACACATCTTGTCCGTCCCGTCTCTTGAAAAATAAATTCAAGTGCAAAACATGACCTCATGTGTCTACACACTATTTACATGATTTATCATGGAACCGTGATTTGCACCCTTACATAATATTAGGTATAATTTATTTATGGGTAAATTGCACTTTGCCCATCTGAACTATTATTCAAATAGCACTTTGCCTACCAAACTATTAATTTTAGCAATTTTCACTATAAACTATTGATTTTGTTGCATTTTACCTCAAATTCCTAAAGGGGTTGAAAAACAAACAGAATTTGAGGGCAAAATTGAAAATTTATAAAAAAGTAAATGGCACTTTGCTCCCTGGACTATTGTCAAAGTAACACTTTGCCTATAAAGTAGTAATTTTTACCTCAAACTGTTAATTTTGTTAAACTTTACCCTAAGTTGTTGACGGGGTTAAGAAAACGGAGAGAAGGGCATATATGAAAATTTACATTTAATAAATTTTCACCTCTCTCTGTCTCCACTTGTTTCATCGGCAACTCTCTCTCATCCATTAAGGGAAACCATAGCAGTGAATCAAATCTTAACTCATTAACTCAAATTTTCTTTAATTTATTGCAACTAACATAAGCCATTTTTTCCAAAAAAAATATCTAAACCTGTATAGTAAAAACTCTATAAATTAATAAGGTCAGGACCAGCTAATTTTATTAATTAAACGAGGTTTTAATTTATCGATAGATTAAAACCTTAATTAAGTAAATTAAGGTTTTAATAAATTAAAATTCATTAGATTTTATTTTCTATAATCTTAATTAAGTAAATTATATATTTTTAATTCCGTTAGCATTTAAGATAAGCCATAACAAATTTAGTTATTTGTAATAAAAATTGATAAAATCAATAGTTTGGGAGGCAAAATGGTACTTGGACAATAGTTTAGGAGTTAAAGTGCAATTTAGACTTTGTAAATTTTCAAATTTGCCCTCAAATTATGTCTGTTCTTTTTTAGGTAAACTACAACAAAATCAATAGTTTGTAGTAAAAATTGCAAAAATTAATAGTTTAGGTAGGTAAAATACAATTTACCCTTTATTTATTGATTACTTACATAATATTAATTGTCTTTCTTGATTAATTTCATAATATTATTAATGCTACATGTTTGCATTAAAATTTTATGACTTTAAATGTATTTTTGTATACTTTGAATTTCGTCCCCTTTAACCGGGTTTCTTGGTCCGCCACTGGGTAGGTAGTTACGAAAGTTTGTTAATTTCTTTATGAGTAAGGGACTTAAAATGTACTGGAATAAGGGCCAAGAGTTAATTAATGTCCAACTCATTTTTTGAAAGAAATTAAATAAATAAAGCACCAAATTCAGTTTTTAACATAAAACCCTAAATAACTCAATTTTATTTTTTTTGCATAACACCCAATACAACTTAGAATTTCTCTGGTCATTGAATGGCATTGAAATATTTAATTAAAAAAAGAAGAAGCTAATAGGTCGTGCTAGAGTTCACATGATTGATGAACCTAAAAACAAAGTTATTGATATTTTTATTTTTATTTTTGTTCAGGATTTCAGTTGGCTTGCCAGAACTTTTCACGAAAGCCTACCTAAGTTCTTGATATCAATTTTTGCTTAATGATTTAAATTTAAGTGGGTCAAACTGTTATATAAAAAAGTTTGCTGATGCCTAAAGAACACAAGGTATGTTTTATTTTGATGAAATTTTCCTCTTAGCTTCTTTGATAGATGTGTATGATTTATATTAGTATTGCGGTATACTTTGTGTATATAATACGATACTAATCAAATTTTTAAATAAAAATATTTAATTAAATTTAGTTTAGTGGTAATTAAATGTGTTTTCATGCTAAAAGTTATGAGTTCAAATATCGCATTTAACATTATTTTATAATAATTTCTATTATGAGTGGGGTAATTTAGAAAATTTGTGTACATATCAAAAACTGCATTTTCACGCTTAATATACCGTATAGATGTAAATTATTGAATGTTATGTGCTTAGCGGGTTTATAATATATAAGTTCTCCTCTTGTTTGTTAGCCTTTTTTTTTAGTATATATTATGGTATTTACCACATATATATAATAGGGGTAACCTGCGCCTACGGCACTTCGATGTAATTGAGTAATCCAATAGAGAAGTGAGAAGGTTTGAGAAAGAGAGAAGTAATAAAGGTGAGAAGAAAAAAATATATTTACCTATAGTAGAGAGAATAAGGTTTAATTTAAAATTTGAACTAAACATTACATATTTACCATTCAAATTAGAGTATTCAATTTAAACCATATAAAGTTTTATCCCTTATACATTTTTTCCTTGTACTTTATTATATATATATATATATATATGGATAGGTTTTCAATGGTTACCTTTTCTTTCTATCCATCGATGGGCACTGACAATAATTAATGCATATTGGTGAGGTGACAAATCCTTTAACATGTTATAGTAGGTTAAGGTGATATATTATATTTTTATTTATTTTAATTAAACTTTAAGTGGGGTTTGGTTGAGATTTTAACAATCAAGTTTTTAAAATTTCTACCAAAAAGTCAACTTTACTTCATACTTTTCAAAATTCACTTCACTTTACTTTTTCTTTCATAAAATTTTTAAAACACCATAACTTTAAATTCAAAAATCGGAATTAGATAAAAATATATATATATTTGAAATCTAATTATTGAGATTTATAAAATAAGATCCATTGTGACTATTTTTTGAATTTTTTTCATGAGTTTTTTTGAATTGGTTGAAAAAAAATTCAATAAAAATAAAATTCACTTATTCAAAACATGTTTTAAAATCTCAACCAAACAAGATTTCTTAAAAAATTTATTTGCCGAATAGACTTAGGATAACCCAATTCTAGATTAGGATAAGTGTTGATCGGTGTTTTCGTCATTTCAGTTTTAAAGTTAATTAATAACATAAGTTTATGGGAAATAACACTTTCAAAATTTATTTGACTTTGAATTTTTATCTATATATAATAGGTTTAGAAATTACATAGAACTCAACTATTTCAATAACATTTTTAATTTAGTCATTTTATTATCATTCGTGACAAATCATATCACAATAAAAATTCAAAAATTAATTTAAAGCATCTCATATAGCCTGTGCTACTGGTTTTATTAGTCGCTGTTTAACTAAATAATAATTTCAACACAATAACATAAAATAATATTAAAAAAACGTATTTTCTTAATTTAAGGTGATTAAAAGAAACTCAACTTTTAATAATTTGATCAGATATGAAAGTATGCGTACAACTTCCAAAATAATACTTAAAATATATCTTATGTTATATTAAATAATTAATTATTTGGTTCAATAATCAATGTGTTGTGTTTGACAAACAAATTTTGTACCTTTTTCAAAATTGAGAAGTATATCCACAAATTAAAATTAATTTATAATTGTACTAATTTGGATTATAATTTAATTTAGATTCTTAATCGAAATCTACTTCCATTTTAATTTATTTTGTATTTTCTTTTAGGGTGCGTTTGGATTATAGAATTGAATTTAACTTTAAAATTCATAAATCTAATATTTTGTAGGGTGTGTTTGGATTATAGAATTGAATTTAGCTTTAAAATTCATAAATCTAAGATTCAAAAATTATATATTTGAAATACAAGAGTTTAAAATTTTGTATTTACTTAACTAATACGAGGAAATTGATTTCTAAATCCAAATATTATTCCGCTAAAATTTATATTTAGTTTATTAGTATGCTACTTTTATTTTTTGACACCGTGGCAAAAGTTAGGCTTACACTAAATTAACTTGTTTGACTCGACCCGCCCCTATTATAGTATTTTATTCCTTATAATATATCGTAATTACCACGGGACATGAGTGAGTTTTTGCGTACACTATTCGCAATGAATTTAGATTTAAAAAAAATAAAACCTGCACCGAGTTGTAATGCGTTTATAAGCGTGTTGGGTTCGGATTTAGACAACGTACGACCCTTTGCCATCCCTTAGTATTATTGTTATAATTAAAATTATAAGTATAGTTATAATAATAAAAAAAAATAATAATTTGTTTAAAAATTAATTATTATTTTTTTCAAATTTGCAAGTTTGGGTTCTAGAAGGAACAACCCTATTTCTAAGATTTGAAATTTATAACTTTAAAGATAAGTATCAAATCTCATTATTTAAATATATTTATAAATCTCAAATCATAATTTCACACCAAACAAAAATATTTAGATTTGATATTCCAAATCCAAATCTCATGTTCAAATCTTCTCTCAAATCCACATTCCAAACATACCCTTAAAGAATTTTTAAAGGGTTTTATTAAAAAATATTTTCAATTAACTATATTAATAATACTTCCACCCATTTCTTTCACCTATTCATAATAACAATACTAATAATAATAAAGATTTAAGAATCAAGTATAAATATTCTTCTATGTTGACAAACACAGTAGACTTATTTCATATTTATCAAATTTTCAATATATAGTCATATAAAGTATTCATGATCATGTAATTAATTAGCTAGTGCGACATTTGGTACTCTAATTTATAATACGAATAGTATTTTCTTTCACTTGAATGGTTTGTGAGAGAATAATTATGCAAACAATATACCATAAACCTTTGAGATTTATTTTATGCTTCAAAAAAAATATTTTTTTTATGAAATTATGTGAAATAAATGAGCCTACAAACAATTCTAAAAAAATTTATCAAAATTTTAATTTTTTTTTAAAAGGATCACCATTCTCAAGTATTTTTAATTTTCCTTTTTGATGTGCATAAACTTTTTTTTTCCTTTTTAAAATTGTAGCATCTTATCATTTGGTAATTAATTTGAAATTTAGAGCTTTCGGAATTAATAATATATATATATATATAAATATAATACTTTTGTTCTTGGTTGACCTTTGAGATAACATTTCTATTACATATTCAAATTTGAAATCTTTGGTTGAGATGTTTAGTTTGAATTTAAGCTTTTGTTATTTATATTTTTTATTATTTTATTTTTAACAGTTGTTATCTTTAATAAGGGGTAGTTTTGAAAATGACTATCTTTTATTTTAAAAAATTAAAATTTATTTTGTCATCGATTAAAAAGTTGTCCTTGAAATTAATCCTAAAAATAAAATGTCCTTCGTTAGAATGAGAGTAATTGATTTGTCCTTTAAAAAAAAGCCCCATATTTTATTTATTTAATTAAAGTAGATGCACCTATTAATCTAATTTATTTTTTTAATATTAAATCATTAATAAAATAATATTTATAAAATTAAATCAATAATATTTTTTTGTTAATTTATCCACACTTACGGATTAATCACCCATTTTATAAGAGTAAGAAATAGGGATATCTTATATTGGAATCACAAAATCATGGAATAAATATCTAATTAATGAATTTTTAAAATTAAATAGAAAAAAATGTCATGTCATCAGGTAACAACAAGTTACCCACTTAACCTTATATTTAATACTTTGTAGTTCTCAAATGTGCATTAATTATGTTAGTCGACTACACATTTGATCTCAATCATTGATTTTTCATCCAATGGTTAATATTACAGTAACCATTCATGGGTAAAAAAAGAAGTAACCATTGAAACCACACCACACACATATATATATATAGGGGAATTTTTAGGTGCGGATTACTGTTCACGGACCATCCGTACAGATTGGTCCGTTTGGCATGCTTCCCGATGGAATTTTTTGATGAAATTTTGTGGGGATGTTCTTCATCGTGTGTAGAACATCTCCACCAAATTTCATCAAAAAATTCAACCAGTAAGTAGGCTAACTACATGATTGAAAAATATTGGATTTTATATATCTATTTCTGGACCAGTTTTTTTCAATCATGTAGTTAACCTACTTCCAGGTTGAATTTTTTGATGAAATTTGGTGGAGATGTTCTACACACGATGAAGAACATCCCCACAAAATTTCATCAAAAAATTACATCGAAAAGCGTGCCAAACGGACCAATCCGTACGGATGGTCCGTGAATAGTAATCCGTATAGGATAGGGACTCTATATATATATATTTGTATGTATGGAAAGTTGACCTTGGTAATTTGTGCAGTTGCCAATTTTAATTATATATTATTTTCTTTTTTTTACAAATTTATTCCTTATTCATGTTGCATTTTTCTCCCTATAAATATGGCTCTTTTGTATTAGTTTATTCATTGAATATACATAGAATTTTCTCTTCTTATTCTTTTATATTCTTCTTTAATATTCTTAACATAGTATCAGAGCGATAAAAGCCTCATACCTCGTTTTTGGTTTTGTTCTTGGCGTCACTCGTTTCTTCCTCACCACTTAATACCTAAATCTTTGTCTCATTCAAAACCATTATACCAAACCACTCATATAACAAATCACCCACTATCGATTCTACCCACCAAGTAACCCCCTATCATAAGAAATCAAACCCATCAACAAATCATCATTCACCAAGTAACCCACTGCTGCAAAACCAACCAATAAAGAAACCATAATACTATCTTACCAGCTTATATATCATTCACATAGCTCTAACCACAACACTAACCACACCATCATCCTCGTCTTGCAAAGTTGATTCCTTCTATGTAAGAAACACCCAAAAATATCTTTAGACGTGCTCAAATTTGTTTGGCGCGTCATAACAGCTTCACTTCAAACAGACATATGTACCATCCAGTCGTACAGTCCCACGCGCGTATATATCCTCATGCGTCTCACTCTATGCACACATGCACCTTTTTACTCACACGCACCCACACGCATGTCTATATCACATGCCTTCGCTGCTCTTCGGCTAAGCGCCCATTTTCTGCCACAACCACCTGTCCACTTCTACGCGCTCCACGTGTCATCTTCTATAAGGTTTTTCTTTTTGGTATATATTTAAACCGATTCAATTATGACAGTTTATTTTCTCCTATTTTAACCCGATTCAACAAATTTTAGCTCAATTTTTAAGGATCTTATATCGGTTCCTAAGGTTTTCAATTGCTTGGTCACATTTTCAGCCTCTAGTTTCTCAAAAACAGCTTGTTTCTTACAAGTTTGGTTATAAGCCAATCATCTACAGTGCAAAAATTCAAAGTTTCTCATCTTATCTCCATCACCCTCAACAAAAAAAATTGCATACACTAGGCTAAAGCCATGTCTGATTTTCTCAAAGCCTGTAAAGTCTAGTGAATTGTTGCTAGAGATGTTGTTGCGCCTGTTCCAATTATGGAAACTAAAGAAAAATATGCTAAGTGAAAGGAGGATTGGGATGGCAAAAATGGTGATATAATTACCTGGATTCATAATATATCCATCACTTGCATTAATTAACAACTAGGTTATTTAAAAATCGGGAAAGAAGTCTAGGACTTTATCCAATCTCGATATATTACTAAGGATCTTGCTCATCAGTATCAGCTCATAATATATCTCCATACCAAAACCCAACAATTTGATTAATCTATTGATGACTATTTGTCTGAGCTTTATGTTTTATGGGATCAATTAGCTTTTTCAAGATGGGATTCTTAATTCTCTAAGTCAGTATTAACTGGGCTTAAAACTTCAAATTTATTATAGGAAGCAGGCTGTGTAGTGTGTTTTTGGGTCCAAACTTGTTTGGATGTATTGTTTTTACCTATAAGTTGTTTATTTTTATTTCTGAGCTCAACATTTTAGGTAGGTATCTATGGTTGGGCCTGAGAAGTTGTGGCCTTTTGGGTATTACCAGGAAGACTATTTTTCTTGGGAAATTTAGGTCTATGAGAGATAATTGTCCATTCTTGTTCATTCTTATGTTCATTCAGGACTCGTTTGGTTCGCGCTTTTGAGGATTCTTGAAATCCTAAATTTCATTCCATGATGATTATTTTGTTTGGTTGGAGTTTTAGGTAGGAATTTATGATTTCTAAGAATCCTAAATTCCCCCATTTTGCCAAAAAAATTTCCCTTATAAATTGGGAGGAATCTTGGATTCACAATTTGAGGAATCCTTTTTTTTTTGTAGAAAATGAAAAAAATAAATTTCCCCAAAAAATGAAAAAAAAAATCCAGAAAATTTTAAAAAATATTTTTTTCCCATAAAGTGAAAAAAATTATATTTTTCCCAGAAAATGAAAAAAATAAATTTTCCCAAAAAATGAAAAAAAAAAAATTTCCAGAAAATTTTTAAAAATATTTTTTTCCCAGAAAATGAAAAATTTTATTTTTTTCCCAGAAAATTAAAAATATTATTTTTTCCCCAGAAAGTGAAAAAAATTATTTTTTTCCCAAAAAATGAAAAAAAAATCCAGAAAATAATAATAAAAAAAATTGCCAAGTTTATTCCTAAAACTCCAACCAAACGAGCATTAATGGAATCCAATAAAAGATGTCAGGAATAAAGGTTTTCTGGCATTTAGAATACCAATTCCATTCCTAAAACTCGAACCAAACGAGCCCTCAGGGGTTTGCTTCTCTCTATTTTTACCTGATACAGGACAATAGTTAACTAAATGGCCTAGACAGCCACAATTAAAACAAAACAGGGTTTTAAGTTCATAATGCACTTTTTGGACAATTCTCCCAACCTTAACTTTTGGTGGTAAAGGAGCCCACTTCTATACACACACGAGCATAACGAACTCTATCTAAATTGCCTATGTGTGTATCAACTTTAATAGGAGTGCCTACTAAAGCAGCAATATTATGGATTGCGACAGGATCATAATATTTGATAGGGAGTTCAGGGAATTGAATCCAAATGATCATGTTATTTATTTTACCGGAACAAGGTAATGGTTGAAAATAAACCGAGGACCCCCTGCTAAAACAATCATATAATCAGAAGTATCTACGAATTTTGCCAGAAAAAATTAGAACCCAAATCCATAAGTTGAAAATCATTCTTTAATTTCCATAATTTCTGGAGTCTTTCTTTAAGGCCTTGAAGATTAAGAAGTTTACTTTGGAGTTTGGTAGATGAGGGCGAGTTTCCATTTGAGTCGAAGACGAGACATCTCCTCATGGGTAAACTGCACCGTAGGTATATGGCTGGTAGCTAGGTCCTCTGTTATAATCTCATCTCCTTCCTTCTTTTCTAATTTGGCAAACCAATCATCAAAGTAAATATGCCGAGTTTCTTGAATAAGGCGGTCCTTGTAGCTTAGTTGAGATTGATTTGAATCAAGAAAACTCTTATTTACTAGCGGATCTTGTTGTTGAGGCTGAAAATTATTCATTTGCGCATACAGATGATGGAATCAATTGCTAATACTGCTATTTTGATTAAGATTTGGTTTGGGAATTGGGGGTTTAGGTGAGGGCGGTGGATGGATGTTTTCTCCGTTTATCTCACCGGAAATATGTCGGTCCATCTTTCCTCGATCCTATCAAAATCATTATATTAGACGTATAGTTTCGCATTTGTCATGGCTTGGCCCTTTCATGGCCCATATATTAGGACGGACACATACGTTTTTCTTCTATATTTTTGAAAAAATTCATGCTCAAATATCACATTTAGTTTATTTGTAAAATAAAGCCGATTACACAATAATATTATTATCCTTTGAGTGATAGATTTGTAGACATAATTTACAAAAAGGATAAATTTTAAATAAAGTAGTATAATTTAAAATTATACACACATGCATTTTTGTACATAAAAATGCATATACATATATAATATTTGGCCAATTATATGTACTCTTATCATTTTTAATTGAAAGTGAGAATATCCTAATAGTAAAAAAAGAGAGGAGAAAAAAGAGAGCAAGCAAATGGTCTTGTCAACTCCAAAAGAACTTCCACAACAAAAAGAAAAGAAAAGGAAACTACAAGCCGAAGCCCGAAAGAGGATGGATATTACTAAATTTTCAGCAAATGGGACATAAGTGTAATTTAGCTTTATTGGGGGGGGGGGGGGGGTAGATACAAATAAATTTATATTATAAAAACCAAGTTCGAGTCGCTATTTTGTTTCGAAAGTCAATTGATCTAAAGATTCACATTAATTAGTATATAATTAATCTTATCACTTAAATGTGATTTATTTTCACATTGAATCATCAATCAATACTATTTCACTCGAATAAAAAATATACATTTAAGATATTACGGTGGTGTTTGGTTGATGTTTTAAGTTGAGTTTTTGAGTTAAAGTTTTTGGGAAGCGTGAAAGTAAGTTGAAAAGTGAATTTAATTTTTATTAGAGTTTTTTTCAACCAATTCAAAAAATCTCATGAAAAAAATTCAAAAAATAGTCATAATAAATTTTATTTTATAGATCTCGATCAGTAGGTTTTAAATATATATATATATATATATATTTTATCTAATTCCGATTTTTGAATTTAAAGTTATGATGTTTAAAAAAAATTACGAGAGAGAAAGTAAAGTGAAATAAATTTTAAAAAATGTAAAGTAAAGTTGAGTTTTGAGTAGAAAACTAAAAACATGGATTTTAAAACATGAACCAAACACCATCGTATGCTTCTTATCTACTTTCTCTCTTATTAAATTTAAAAAAATAATTAAAAAATGTGATAACTTTAAACTCAAAACTTAAATGTTAATAAAATTTATAATTTTAAAAGTTACTAATCAATACTTATAAAATAAGAAACATTATAAATATATTTTAGACAACTATTTAAACATCAATCATTTTTATTTTATTTTTAATAGTTAGTGGTGAATAATAATTATTAGTTACTTTGAATTAAGTTACTAGTTAATACTTTTATTTTTCAAACATAAAATAATGTTAGTAAAATATATACACTCTTTAAAGTTTAATATATGCTATTATTATTTGTCATAATATTTTACATGGGACTCTTATTTTTAAATATCAATTTTTGTTTTTTAATTACCTATAAATTAAGATTTAGAAGGTGAAAAGTTGAAAAAAAAAAAAGAGAGGTAGAATTGGGGAGAATACGTCGTAATTTATATTCATTCGACAACGTAATATCATCCTTTCGGTTCATAGCGTCGCAAGACTAGGGTTTTTCTCTCTGACCTCTCCGCTGCCAACTTAGGGTTTCGAAGTTGCTCAGAGTTTCGATCAATCAGGGAGAGAATGACGACCGTTGTGCCAACATCAGAGGAAGATCCGGCGCTCTCCGTCGTTCGATTCACGGCGGAGATGTCCTGGGCCGACGCCGGTCCAGAGGTACCTCCTCAACTCTCCTCTTTCAATTCTCTGTTCCTCTGTCGACTGAACTGATATAATTAACGTTTACAGATGTATATAGATATAGGAGTATGTGAAGTTAGGATATCTCGAATGCAGTTTTATATAATCGTTGTAATTTATAGCATGTAAAATAATAATAATGGTGCTATTCGCATTGAATTGGTTAGGATTTTTGTAATTGTAAGTTTACACTTGAATGTCAGGTAGCGGAGCCACAAGTAACTAGTTTATGCATGGAGGCCCAGGAATGCATGGTTTCTGGTAGATGGTTGGATTTGGCCTCCCTAATGCTTACTTCTGCGGATTTGGTATTCTCCAAAGCATCTGAGAAAGGTTTGCACTTTCACTTTTCTAAGATCTCTCGAAAAGATTGAATTTGGTGTTTGTTGAACTGTCTCCAAGCAAATTATTGAGTTCCTTTAACGAAACTTTGATATTGTTTGCTTCACAAAACAGTCTTTTGGCAGTGCTCACTTCTTATCCATCCTATTTGTCATAAATTCCTAGTTTCCAACCATTAATTTTGTCAGGTTTATGCAACTTTATATATATATCCTTGTTAACCAATAATATATAAGTATTGTAGTTCTTTTTTATTGGCCACATGAGTTCAATCTTGTCATCATTTAAAGTTGGGTTCTGGATGTGGTTATATATTATGCTTTTGGGTAATCTTGCTCTATGTTTTTGTTTTTACCTCAGATCTTGAATGCATCTTCACTGTTATCTGCAATCTTGTTAAGAAGCCTGACAGTTTGGATGAAGCACTGGAGATGGCAAAGCTTATTTCCACAAAAATTAGCCAACAGCCAAATGATAAGCCTGTGCTCCGCTTGAAGATGTAATTGTTTTTAATATGATAATTATTAACATGCTGGAAATTTTGGGGTGTTATCTCACGTGTTTTAATTTTTTATTCAGCATGTTCAATCTTTACAACCTTTTGGAGAACCCATACAGCCGTTTCTGTGTTTATATGAAGGCCCTTAGTTTGGCACTCAGTGGGAAGGTTACTGAGCACATTATACCTTCTTTTAAAAAGATGGACAGTTTCTTGAAGGAATGGAATATTGGGGTCCAAGATCAGAGAGAGCTCTTTCTCTCTGTTTCTAATGTTTTGAAGGAAAATAAAGGGTATAACGGAGTACCCTTCCTCTTATTTTCTATGTTTGCAGCATTGTTATTTATTCTGTGCATTGATTCATGTAATATTGATGTTTCTTCTACCAATATTTGAATTCCAGCTTAGCCAAGGATTCTTTCAAATTTCTGACCAAGTACCTTGCAACCTTTTCTGGTGAGGATGCAAATACCATGGGAGAAGCAAAGGAAGAAGCTGTGCGCACTATTGTAGAATTTGTCAGAACTTCTGACATGTATCAGGTAATATCTAAACTGCATCTTAAAGATCAACTATTGTGAACGACTTCTCCTTTTCCCTTATTTTTTTGGGGATTGATGTTGGGTTGGAGTGGAATTTTATTGACTAGGAATCAGTTTTCATACAGCCCTTCAATGATAAGTTGTTTTCTATTTACATGTTTTGACAAGCTCACGCTCTTGACACGCTCCCCTTCAAAAAGGCGGAAGTAACTTAACCTACTTAATAGCAATGTTCTAAAAGGCGGCCGCCTAGGCGCGAGGCCTGGGCACCCTGATTAGTGCCAAGGCAGGTGATTAGGTGCCGGGATAAATTAGGCGGGTTCCTAGGTGGGCTGGGCGAGCTAGGCGGATAGACTTGTTTTTTTTATTTTTTTTTCCTATTTTTAAAGAATTGCCTATTTTTCTTTTTGTTTAAAAGTTACCATTTAAAAAAATGGATGCAATCTATCAACCATCATAAGTAAATTCATCTTTCATTCTTCCAATTGAAACAAAATCCTAGCCAACAACTGCAATCACTAAAAGACGTTCAAGAAGAGCTCACTTTGACTAATTGTACCACATCAAGCTACCTTACTTCCTCAATCTTATCTTGAACTTTCTTCTTATTTTCTTTTATTGTTGCATTTTCTTTTCACTGGCTTTCTATTATTGTTGTTGTTGTTGTTGCTGCTGCTTAAAATAAATTGATAATTTCATATAGATGTGACCCCATGTTCAATTTTGTTTTGGACAGTGAACTTAATGACTATGTTTTGCTTATTTGTACTTTATACAAGTATTATATATATACATATATATATTTATATTAAAAAAAAAAACAGCCTAGGCGCTCTGTGGCCGCCCTAGGTCCGCCTAGCGCCTTTTAGAACATTGCTTAATAGGTATACAAATGCACATGTAGACAACTTCTATGGGAAGTATATATTAGAAATCTGTTCAATATGATAAATAACAATGATAATTACGATACCAATTTCATTTACAACAAAGGCAAATACTGAAACCGCACGGAAAGGTTAAGGGTGGCTGAAAATCTAAACTAGTTGGAGAAAGGAACTTAAACAGATATAAGCATTGATGCGCCTCACCATAAATTTCGTGGAGCAAACAGGGTGTACTTGGCGAGTAATCTCACTCTTCAAATCTCAAAAGCACAACCTACTTTTAATAAATTATTATCATATTAAGATTTGGAGAGTGGCTTGGAGTTCATTAAAAATACACTCGTCAAAGTGCTACATAGTAACATAGGTCATCAAAATACAAATTTGAAGAGTGCTCTTGGGGATGCTATAAGAGAAGCAACATAGTATATCTTTACAGAATTTAGGTTTTTGTGAGCCTTCTAATAATTTTCTACACGAAGTAAGAAGGTAATTGTAGTACTTCCTCTAGAACGAACTCACATGGATAGAACCACTGTTGCTGGAGAAAGTCCTCAATGCAGCTTAGGAAGAACTGGGTCTGCATCAAGAGAAGTGAGTCCAAACTCCAAAGTGGGTCTTTCGGTTTTATATGGAACCATGACTAGGATTAACTTGGTTGGATACATAATAAATTCTGATATAAGAAGGTATTAGTAAGCTGCTCGTCTTGAGGCACATCTCTCATCCTTTTACTTGCAAAAAGTTGGTCCTTCTGCACATCGAGCACAAGCTAATGTGGGACGTGCATATATACCTCAGATGAATCTGGCTTGTTAATACCTTACTCTTTGGATACCTGGCCTTGAGCAGCACCCCCAAGATGCCCCCTTAACCCCTAATATACCGAATAAGTCTGAAAAACTTTTTCTTTCTAGATTTTCTTGTGTTTTTCTTTTGCTGATTAGGTCAAGATGCAATTCCAAAAGTATCTAGTCCAATTAAGGCGTTAGATTTAAGGTTATCTAAGTTTTCAAGTGAAGTTGATGTGTGATGGACTGATGGCTTTGGCTATGTTACTGTGTGTCCAGACGTGCACATAATGTTGTAGGAACAATTGGCTGTAGTCGACGCAAAAAACTTTTAATTATTACGTATTAGCTTACACTTCTTGACAGGCTTACAGTTTTTTTTCTTAGATCAGTTTTCTTTTGGAAAGCAATTTATTATAGTCTTTCTTTCTTTGACATGGAGAGGAAAACCTGACCTGTTAACAACATTTTCCTGTATTTTGCACTCAATAAACCCCCGCTAGTACACTAGAAATTGACTTGAATGTTTCAAAAAGATTAGGATGGTAACGAACAGTTAGCCATATGACTCAAGGTGTTGGTGTTTTGTTGACACGTGATAGGTTTTTGTTCTATTTGTACATGTTTCTTAATGCAGGAGTCTGGCTGCATAATTTGGTTGGTTTTTGATGAACTGTGTTTGCTTATTGTTTGTGAACTGCATTTAGTGTTGTTTTTTCAAGCTTGCTATAACATATATGCGGTAGTGCTGTTGTTAATGTTGTTTTCTCAACCTTAATGATACTCTAGTTGCTTGATACTCGGTTTTAATTAATATTTTGTTTACTTATGTGGCAGTGCGATTTGCTTGATATGCCTGCTGTAGCACAATTGGAGAAAGATGCTAAATACGCATTGGTTTATCAGCTTCTGAAAATCTTTCTGACTCAAAGGCTGGATGCCTATCTGGATTTTCATTCGGCAAATTCTGCTTTACTGAAAAGCTATGGTGGCTCCCACGTACCCCTTAAATTTTAGTCTGGTTGACACTTTATGCTTCACATTTAAGATGCGTATTTTATATGTTGCTTATTATTTCTTTTTGCAATTGTATAGGTCTTGTCCATGAGGACTGCATTACAAAGATGAGGTTGATGTCATTGGTGGATCTGGGCTCTAACAATTTCGGACAAATACCTTATGCTCTAATTAAGGAAACACTCAAGGTAAATGCTTTTGCCCTTGGTCCCTTCTAGGTAGCTGTTGACCTCTACTTCTTTGCTAACCACATTGGTGTGAATCTTTTCGCAGATAGAGGATGCCGAGGTAGAATTATGGGTAGTTAAGGCAATTACGGCCAAGTTAATTGACTGTAAGATTGATCAGATGAATGAAGTTGTGATTGTGAGGTGAGTTACAGACTTAAAACCTTCTGTTGCCCTCAGTTGAGTAACTCCATTCTGGTAGAGTAATCTCGTTTGTGCCTTTTATTTTTGACTGGTTTTGTTATGTGTATAGCCGATGCACAGAGCGCGTGTTTGGGCAGCATCAATGGCAAACCCTCCAAACAAAGCTGGCAACATGGAGGGTAAAATAAATTTCCCAACACTCCTACTTCATTTATTTATTTTATGTAATGTTCTCATTTTTTAAGCTATAATGTGCATTAAATCTTTACTTACTTGGTCCAGGGTAATATTGCAAATGTAATCAGCACCATCCAGGCTAACAAGATTGCTGATGATGCCACCCAGACAATACAAGGCATTACGATACGTTAAGAGACTGTTGTGAGGCGCCGACCATTACTTTGAATTCATAGATAAAATATGATATGAGGTGCCCATACATTAGTTTTGCTTTAGATGGAACTCTGATCATATGTTTTGGCCATTTTAACAGAGGCAAAGTGAGTTTGAGCCGTATTTGCTTTGTGTTTTGCATGATTTAATGTTATATGACTAGTTTATGGATGTTGAGACCATGATCTGAAAATGCGTTTATTTTTTATTTGTCAAACATATGTTACTTCAGAGGTCAAAAGCAACCCATACTTATAATCTGTTGTACAACTAATAGAACATGAACAGCGGTAGGGTGGAGCGCTGCTAGGGAAGGTAGATTACACTTCATTTTTTCATGAAAAATATTTAGGGCTACTTTGGATGCATGCATAAATATATGCAATAGAATTCCAATTGGGTTTCATATTTTTACTCTGATTGTCCAAAAGAGAAAAATGATGTTCGATTGATTGCACGACTGTGAAGGAATCAATTTTGATTATGTCATCCTGTTGGTGTAAACGTTTTTGACGGCCTTGGTAGTTATTCATTTGTTTTAATTCTTTTGGCAACAAGTTCATTTTAGCCATTTTATTTTTCTGTGTTCTTGTATGTGTGCGTCTGTTTTGTCGGCAGATTTTATTTTATAACATATATATATATATATATATATATGCTACGTAGTCAACTGAACCTGACGATGCAGTTCTAAAGTACAACAACAACATCCCGTGAACTTTTTTATATGAACCTGACGAAGCAGTTGAGAAGCACAACATCCCGTGAACTTTTTTATATGCAAGTGTTGGAGACCAATTTATTTTTCAAAAATATTAGGCTCTATTCTACCGTTTTCTACCCCTACCTATTAAATAAATAAAGAAATATTCTACACGACTAAAATATCGCCAAAGGTCCTTGTAACATAAGACTAAATAATATTTAGGTTGGAGTATGCATTCCTTTCTTTAATTTAGGTAGTTTCATTTTGGCCGTGCTCTGCATTTAAGGTTGGTCAATAGGCCAACTTGGTCTTTTACTCTAAATCAAAAGTAGCCTTGAATGCATATTCGGTATAAACACAAAAAAAAATCCTAAAGTATGACCTTGTGTGCAATGTTTTTTCTAATGTTTTAATTTTTTCAATTTTACCTCTAAAGTACATTAAGTGAAGCATTTTAAACCCTAGCATTAACACTGTTAATGATTCCATCCATTTTTTTTACATTTAACCCCCTCAATTTTTAAAATTGATACTAAACCCCTTTAATTTATATTTTGTTAACACTTAATCCATTTTTATTAATTTTTATCACCACCTTCTTCAACCCACTTCCATCCACCTTCTCTCTCTCCTCCCAATCCCAAGCACAAACGCTCTGAATAAAATCCAAAAATGACGTGTGTTCCTTTTTACGTAATTTTGCCGTTGAAATTTGAAGATTTTTGTGTTTCTAAATTTAAATTGTTCTTTTCAATTTTCTTCCGACATTTTAAAATTATGTGAGATTTTAAAATCATGCATTTGTTAGAATCTCATAAAACTAATGTAATTTAAAGTCCTACATTAAATTAAAGAATTTAAAATTTATGAAACTTGTATCTTCCTTCGTCCTCCACTTTCACTTATTAACTATTTCTGTCTAAATTAATTACTTTTTTTTAACACCCATTACACTCGCCCTTTTAGTCCCTCCCTCTCGAAATGAAATTTGTTGTTAATGTATGGATACTATCGAAAAGGAGATATCTTAATTTTTTTTTAATTTATCAATTCTCATTAATTATAAATTTTGTCATCTTAGTAGGGTGTATTCAAATTAGACACTATAAAATTCTTTTGAATTTTTAGAGTCTATGGGTTTTCACTTAAAATTTTAGAAAGTCTATTTAAATCTTGGGTTATTCAATTAGGAATTTAAATTTTAAGGCATTCAAAACTCCAATGACCTTAGATCATTTTACTTCTCGATGAGTTGTGTTCGATTTTAAGGTCCTCGTATAAATATCAAATTCATTTAGAAATATTCTTTTCTACCAAAAGAAATCTTCTTGTGTTTGGGATTGGGAGGAGAGAGAGAAGATGGATGGAAGTGGGTTGAAGAGGGGTTGGCTCAGTGGTAGGCAACCTCCACCCTTGCCTTGAGGTCAAGGGTTCGACTCATGGGGTGGGAGGGGAGGGTTTTTCTTTATTTGTAGGATTAAGGGAGAGACTTAGACCTCCCTTAATTTTTAAAAAAAAAAAAAAAAAAAAAAAAAAAAAAAAGGTGGTGATAAAGATTAATAAAAATGAGGTTAAGTGTTAACAAAATATAAATTAAAGGGGTTTAATGTCAATTTTAAAAGTTTAGGGGGTTAAATGTAAAAAAAATGGATAGAATCATTAATGGTGTTAGCACTAGGGTTTAAAATGCTTCACTTTATGTACTTTAGGGATAAAATTAAAAAAATTGAAACATCAGAAAAAACATTGCACATAAGTTCATAGTTCAAGGTTTTTTTTTATTATTTATCCCTGCATATTCTCTTCCAATTATTGCTTTCTGTATTTCTCTCACCACTTCCACTGTGTATTTCTCTCACCACCTCCACTGTGCAAAAGAGTCAAGAGAGATGAAAGGAATGGGAAGAAACTTCTTTTTGGCAGTCTTATTAATAATAATTTTGGCGATGAAAGATGTGCACATTTCTTCTTCTGCTGCTGCTGGTGGGAACTTCAGCGCGGGCGATGAAAACGAGAAACAAGGAAGAATTGACGAAGAAGAAGAAGAGTTTATGTTGGAGTCTGAGGTGAATAGGAGGCTTCTTCAAGGAGCAGGTGGGAAAAAAATTACTTACGAAGTTTTGAAGACGCCTCCTATTTGTGACACCGCCAGATATGGGAATTGCATTGTTCAAATCAACCAACAAAATCGGGCCTGTACCACGTTCGATCGATGCTCTCGTAACCTTTTTTAGCACATCTAATCCCGCTGGGAGTCTGTGATTGCCACTGGCCAAGTATTATTGTGTGTAGATTATAGTTATGTGTTTTCTATCTGTGTATGTGGTTTTTCTTTCTTTGTCGTTAATTCAGTAAATTAATATGAAAAGCATGTATCTCGACCTCTTCTCTGGTTGTTTTAATTTGTCTTGCAAGTTTGGTTCTAATAAAAATCAACAGCCTATTATTGTGCGTAGATTACCGACAGCTTATTATTAGGCAAAAATGAATTCGTATGTTTCTGTTGTTTGATTCGATCATCTTCGTTTACTCTGTTTCCATTGCTTCTTACAATTTTTTGCTTCTTTTTTCTCGAGATCGAATTAAAATAGATCCCAGTCTTACAAAAGTAATTTACACAATATATTTGTTGGATGGGGTTGGTGGCCGGTGGAATTAAAAATAAAGCAAAAACAAAATTGTGAAGTTTCAGCTTTTTCATCATCATCTATTATTATTCATTCACTTTTAAAAAAAGTAAAGAGAGAGTATCTTCTTACCATTTTTTTTTTGCTTGTTTTTTCAGAGAATTAAAATGGATCTGAATCTCACAAAAGTAATTTACATAGAGAGTTAAGCTACAAAAGCGATTCACTTTCTTGTTGGGACGATAATTTGAAGGGGTAATTGGATGAATTTTTTCTTAAGATTTTATAGAGATGGTTTATATTACCTTAACCAAACTTCATAAAAAAATCCAACCTAAAAATACGTGAAATGATCATCAAAAATTTTAATGGTCGAAAAAATATATATATATCAATTTTTCTAAACACCAACTTCTAAGTTGAATTTTTGTAGAGGTGATCTACTCACTATATAGATTATCTCTACAAACTTTCATAAAAATAATTCATCAATTTATCCCTCCCAATGGTCTATCTCTTTTTTTTTTTTGGTTAAAACGAGAGAATCCCCCTAAATAGCCTAACTCTTTACATAAATACATATATATATATATATATATACTATCATGCTTGTGCGAGACTTACAAATTTTTTTTTAGTTAATTTTACATTTAACAAATTGCTTACTGATGGAAAGGAGTCGGACTTGGGGTAGAGATAATAACAGGCAGTATTTGCCAAACTTGCCCCCCCCCCCCATATTTCTTTTTCTAGTACATTTGGACCTAAACCCACCCTGACACAATACACATAGAGTGTACTATAATTTATAGGGGTATGAAAGAAAAAAATACTAACCTAAACCTAGCTCAGTTCAAAACAAACCTGCCACGTTTGGGTTGGGGCGAGTTAAAAACCCATCATGTTAGGCTATTTTGCCATGTCTAACTTGGGGCAAGGTTGGTCAAACTAGACCCCAACCTTAAAGGTAACCGATACCCGGACCCGAACATATCTTGAAGAGGGTTAATTTTGACAACCTAAAAATTGAGTCATTTGGTATACGCATGGATCCAAAGTGACCAAGTCTTAACTTGTATCAACCCAATGAAATTATGTGTTATTATAGCTGTATTTGAAGAAAATATTTATATATATGTGAATCAATTCAAGTTCAATGGCTTAAACTTATGTGAACTTTAACTACCCAAATCGAGTCGTGTTTATATTTTAAAATCCTTATTCCCCCAGTTAAAGAAAAAGGTACTCACTCCATTAAGGTTGGTTTTGTCGAAGTTGTGTTAAGTTTGGTTGGAAAAGTGCTAAGTTAAAGAAAAAAGTACTCACCCCATAAATATGATACTTTTTGTTGTACATTAAGGTTTACAAATAATTAACATATGCCCTTTTTCTTTCACAATAACACAACCTTATATTTATCTCGTCAATTCGTAAAATATCATTTACTATTAAACACAAACACCAATGAAATGTCACCTATTCTAGTTGTTTTTCTTTGTTTTCAAATTTCAAAATCTCATTTGCTGAAATATATCAAACAATATAAAATATAATTTTTTGTAAAAAAAAAAGGCTCCAGTGTCTTTGAATAAATTAAAGAAAAAAGTTAGATAGATCATAATCAATCAGATATTTTTACTAATTGTATAATAACTTTAATTCTCAAGTTGTAAAGTATTATTAAAGTTTGTAAAATATTTGTTTTTAAAAAAATGGTTATTATAATACAACCTCTCTTTTATGCTTAATTCACAAGTAGTTGTATTCTCCAAATATATAATATCTCTATCTTTTTTATAAGGTAACTAATAGTTCTTAATTTATAATTTTACTCTTTTTTTTTTAAAATATCATCCTTAAAAAATTATAGAAAAGACAAAGTTTCTTTAATATAAAAACAAATAAATATGATGTCAACATAATTACGAATTTGAAGCGTAAACAAAATTAACCCTCTTGTTATAAATTGTAATTAAAGAAGGAAAATTATACATAGTTTACTGTATATTTAATGAATAAATTAAAAAAAATAGAAATTAGATAGATTTAAAACACTTTTCTTATCTATTAATGATTTAAATATATAACCATAATTATAATTCAAATTACCACCATGCCGTAACATATCTAAACCATTGGATGAAAACATAAACATTCAAGGATACATCCTAACCACCATTTATGCAAATAAACAAATTTGACAAAAAAATTGTGTTTTATTAATATATATGTGCATATAATAATAATAAGGAACAATGATTTTATATATATATAATATATATATATATATATATATATAAAGGAAAGATCTAAAGAGGATCCCTTTTTTGGTCCTTAAATGTAGACTAATCATTTTGAGGGAGCAAACGAACGTTTTTTTTTATGAAACTTGGTGAAGATGATATCCATGATTAGTAGATCATATACGCCAATTTTTATCAAAAAATTCAACCGAAAAATGGGTTACCTAAACATCTTAATTTTTAACGGTTAAAAATGCATATATATATATATATATATCAATTTTTTAGTTAACCCTCTTTCCGATTGAATTTTTCGATAAAAATTGGCGGAGGTGATTTACTAATCATGGAAATCGTCTTCACTAAGTTTCATCAAAAAATTCATCCATTTACCCCCCTCAAAATGACCGGTCCACATTTAAGGACCAAAAAGTTGGTCCACTTAAGATCCTTTCCCTATATATATATATCCATTTTATGCAATATATATCCTTATATGGGCGCAAAAGAAATAATTTCCGTTAAATCGGTTATTGGTGCAAAATATCACCACAAAACTCCCATATTTTATATCTTCATCCCTCAAAAGCCAATTCCTAACTCAAAGACATACATAATAAGCGTATAACATTTAGAGGCCAAGCTGTATATTTTATACATAAACTAACCTTTAAAAAAAAGAAAAAAAAACCAACAACAACAACAACAAAGGGGGCAATCACACACCCTTAAATTTATTAAAATATCTCAAAAAACACTATAAAAATATCAAATCTCATTCAACCTATAATCCAACTCACTATGAAATTAAGATCCCTAACCAGCAAAATAAAACTATAAAAGATTTAAGAAAATTGTTCAAATCATGTCGGCTTCCAAATAAATCTTTTGGGCCTAAACGGTTAGCATTATCAAAGTGTCGAACACTTGGGCACTTGAGATCATTGAAATGAACTTGATTTAAGAGTAACATTTCGGATTGATCAAATTGAGGTTGAGATTGCTTAGTAGCCTGAAGTTTCTTCAACACTTGTTTTTGAGATTTAGAGCATACCCGAATAAAACAATCATCATTCGTCAAAGCTGTCCCCGACCCCAAAGAACACTGATCTTTTTTCCTTAATTTCCTTTCCAAGTTGTGATTAATTTCATTTTAAATCCCCTGAAAATTCTTTTCTTGCTCAACCATAATACTAGGCTGTAATTGAGATATGACTTACTTTTAGTTTCCTGAATTGAGTGCCCTGATTTTTATTAACAGATGTAAAAATCGAGCAGCTCATTGGGTAGCTTCAAGGGTTCACCTAAATCTTTTGACTGGCGATTGGGTCGGATGTCCCCCTCCTCGTCTTGTCTCACTGTAAGCTTTGTCGGGTTGATTCCTTTTTGTTTGTTGATCAAAAAAAAAATTAAAAAATTGAGTGCTCTGATTTTTCTTCCTATTATTCACTTTCAATCATCTTCCTCTAAAATAGAATAATTATCGCTTGAAGCTTCACTTTGCTATAAGAAGCATCAAAAGGTTCTTTCATTGCACTCACGACCTGCACCTCTTCACGATTACCCATCATATCCCTTCCCAAAAAATTTTGAGTACTCAAACCATATTCCTCTACATTCTCTTCAAGTAGAATTAGTGATTCAGTAACTTGATGTATGGTACCAACATCAACATTTTGAACTACTTTCGTGTCTTCCCTAACCTCGTTTTCCCTACTTTGCTTACAAGCCTTTGGATCCATATCAATTAATACTTAGGCTCCGTTTGATTGCAAGATGGAAAAGGAAAATAAATTGAGTTAGTTTTGGTGAAAAGATGGAAAACAAGTTGAGTGATAGAGGTGATATCCTCTTGATTTTTAAATTTTTCCATGAAGAAATTTTCTTTGCTTGGTGGTGAGTAAAAATTTTCCACCAAAAACTTTGAAGGATGGAGGATATATACTCATAAAATGAGTAACATCTCCCACATTATTTTCTATTTTTTCGTACAAACTAGCTAAATTTATTTTCATTTTCCATCTTTGCAATCAAACATAGCCTTAATGCTTTTGAATTTCCTTTTTATTTTGAATTCCCCCTATTTTGCACATCCTTTTGATTAGCTACACCCTTTTTTATCTCCTCAATTTTACATTATTTAGCATCATGTCCTTGCTTTAAGCATGTAGAGCAATACCAAGAAACTTTTTCATAATTCACTTTTTGCCAAAAACCTTAACTGCCACGACGGATACAGATTCTATTTGGAAATTTTGTTCGAAGATCCATATCAATACACAAACTCGCCACACTAGGCTAAGCCAACATCGAAGTGGCAGCAACCATTTTCATCGGGACTCCCAAAGTACTCCCAATTGAGTATAAGCTTTGTTTGGAGAAAAAATGGATCGGTACATACGGAAAATTAGGAAATTGTAAATTCTGCGTCTTACCTAAATTCATATGTCCATTTAAAGACACGCATTGGGAATTTTTTTCAAGTACAATTGCTCATGTAACTAAACCCTGTGAAAATCATCTTCATGAGAGAATCGAATAGACTACCTTAACTATATTTTCTTCTTTATCAGAGATCACTACTGCCTTCTTGTTTTATTTTGGCCCTCTTGCCGTTAGATTTTTTGATGGAAGGTTGATAGAAGGGCTGAATTCAAACCATTTAACTGTTTTAGGTTTGAATTAAAACTAAAATTAAGTTAAGGACTAAATTGCAATCAATCAACACTTTAGGAAAAAATTGTTTGTATGGTACACATGTACGTAATCAAATGAACCGTAGTCAATAATAAGGGGTCCTGGCACCATCTCTTCAACTAAACCGACCACCTCGGTCTTTAAAAATGAAACTAGACCAACAACGTAACGAAACAGAGAGTTTCGGTTGCTTTGGTTTCGGGTCGATTGTGCTCGATTTTTAGTTTTAGGATTAACCAAAAAAAAAAAGGAAAAAACTCAATACAAGAAACAATCACCTAAAAATAAATAAAATAAAGAGATCAAGTAAGTAAATAGATAATCATAATAAAAGTAATGGAGCATCGCCTTTTAAGATTTAAGCCAAGCACAAAGGGCTGAAGGCAAGGGTGGACCTACTTAGAGGTAAGGAGTGAATAACACCTGTTTAGATTTGATTTTTTATTATTATTATTATATACGGGTTATTTTTAAAATAATAATAATATATGGACTCGTGTAGAATTTCAAATTTCAGGGTGTTTAATTGTAAGAGTTTAAACTTTAGATAAAAAATTTCACACGTCTCTTGAAAAATAAATCCGAGAGCAAAATATAACCCCGTTTGGCTTTTTTTGGAGTCGATATTCGTGTCCCTAAGTGCGTCATTGAATTGTGATTTGCACCCTCCATACGGGAGCGAGAAAAAGCCTTATTTCATCTTAATGCTTAACAAGCTCATATGAGATGATCCCTTATAAACCCATCAATTTTTTCACAAAGTTCTTGTGGGATTTATCATTTTTCATTCCATTTTTTCAACTCAAATAGCTCACTTTGGCCGACAATTTCTCATTCACTCCATAACTATTTTAAGCAAACAAATATATGATTTCGATGTCCTCACAAAGGATAACACGAATCTCTAATAAGCTTTTACAATCGAGTGTGAAATCCCACTAAAAATTACCCTCAAAATGACTCGAAAATTGTATTTTTTACCACTTTTTCAAACACCACCAAGGTAAATTCTTTCTTAAATCTACTTTTTAATATTACGTATAATTTTATTTCTTGATTATTTGTATAATATTAGTTGTATTTCTTGATTAATTGCATAATATTATTAATGATATTATGTTTAATGAGGGAGCATAAAATTTGGTTAGAATAAACTGGGTCGGCCCAACCCGCTCAAAGGCCTATACCCCGGGCCAAGCTGACATGCCATGCCCAAACGAAGAAGAACAACAAGAAGACATGTTGAAGCAAGGGCATCCAAGCACGCTAAGACGGACAGCCGGGGCTGAGACCCCCTAAGGAAAGGTGCACGTGCCATAACACTTGTGGAACACGTGAGAAATACGTGGAGAGGATCACACCAAATCATACGGATTTGTATAGAATCATACAGATCTCCACTACCACACGACCAACGTACGAATTTAGAAGTTGTTAGTACTGGATAAGGGAATGAAGACTGGAGTATTATCCAAGTCTTACCCCCTTTAGTCATTTTACTAGCAACCCTAATGAGCAAGTGTAACCCTAATTCTATACGTATAAATAAAGGAAAGGAGGCTCAAGAAAAAAGGTTGGTTGCTGGGTATTTGAGCGAAGAGTTACTAGTTTACTTAATTTGTTTTAGAGAGCGAAAGTTTGTAACACCATTGATTTTTGCCTTTAGAGCTCAATACAGTAACCACACACATTCACAAACGGAGGACGTACTATTGGAACAGCATAAACGCTGCCGAGGGAAACTACCGTACTAAAAAAATCCTCTTATCACATCTCACCTCTTTTTTCGTTAACTCTAAATTGTTTCTCAAATTATCGTAGTGGGTTAGGTCGTAAAATCTTGGCCACCTACAGTTTGGCGCCGTCTGTGGGAACGAGAGAAATATCCTTTCGAAAAACTGGTAAGTGTGACATACTCCACCAGAAAAAGTAGTATCCTTCAACATGCCTCCGACAAGAGCAGTCATTTCGCGAATTTCTCAGTCGCAACCCACCGGGGGAGATGGCGGATTGCCACCCCTTCAACAACAATAAAACGATCTTCAAAATCTATCAGTCACCACGAATCGGAGGCCAGTCGATAGCAATTATGATGATCCTGATCTCACTGGCAGGAGTGCTGTCAGTAATGCTGCGTTATTTAGGTTGGAGAATCAAACCTTGCATGAACTTTTTAAAAAGTACATGACAAAATCTACCTCTAGAAATGCGGAAGAGGAAAACATAGCGACGTCGACCGTTAAGCGACCACGTAATGACAATGTTGTTACTGAAAATCCAGTAACCGTTCAGACTCAGGTTCAGGGTCGAAATGATAAACAGCCACCTGGTGCACATGTTCCCACTCCGGAAGTCCCAGTAGCAGAACCCATACATAGTGTATTTGATAGGCTGGTCAAGAAGGATTCTAGGCCCAAGGCATGGGCAGAAAATGATCTGAGGAGATTGATTGATTCAACAGTGGCCGAAAAGTTTGTGGCCTACACTCCCAGGGACCTAGCGCGAAAATTATTAGGAGAACAAAATAGCTCGTCATTCACAAGACGCATAGATGAAGCCTCGTCGCCCAAAAAGTTGCCTCTATTGACCTAGTCAATTAATCTTATTTTGATAATTACAATAAAGTTAACAAAGTGTTATTTAACTCGGTTGTTCCAATGATGATAGCCATTAGCCGATATCTTTTCCAACCAAGTGTGACGTCAAACCGATAAAGTCAAACTCTCACACAAAGCTCCACAAATGCTTTCACTCACAAGAAATGAACTCAAATGATCTCCATGTGCTTCACAAAGAATCAAAACCAAGAAAGAACCAAGATCATCAATCAAGTGAAGATACGCACAAGACAATCAAGCATCACGAAGACTCGAATTATCATTAAATTGAGTGAGTGCTTAGATTTTATGTAAAGTTACTTTATTGATCAAATCCCTATAGCTCAAAAATATTCATGCATCTTTTAAAGATTGATTCAAACTAGCTTGAAATTGAATTTATTTGAAAAACATCATTTTACAAAGAACGAGTTTCAAAATAAATTCATATTAATTTTAAATGATTATATTTTCAGCTATAATAAAAATAGGTATCTTAGAAACATATCTTTGAGGTTCAAAAATCATTAGAATCTTATTTGGAACTAAATTGTTAAATTGCAAATTTTTTTTTTTTACATTTAAAATTCGCTCAATTTTTGCCCAGTTTTGATCTAACGGTAAGATGGAGGCCTTCCCGAACTCCGATCATTTTGAAATTTTTACAGTAGTTAGACAACATCTCCTGGAAATTTTGACTAAAATTTGAGCAAGACCCAACGGTCAAAGTGGGAGAAATTAACAAAACAAATTTGAATATTTTGTTAAAACTAGCTGTTGAAAAATTTGAAAATGTATACCTTGGAGCCAAAACCTCTCTTAATCATCCCCAACGGCCATATGGTTTTGTAAGCTATAAATATAAGGTCTTAGACATGTTTTAACACACTTGAATCATTCTACAAACTTATTTTACATATATACAAAGTTGTTCAAGTATTCAATTCCTTTTATTGATCAAATTCTTCATTTTTAAGCTATATACTTTGATCAATTTTGATATCTCTTAGTGTGAGCTTCATTTGTATTTTGTCATATATAAGAGAGATATTGTACATTGGTGTTTGTCACCAAAACTCATTTTGAATCATAATTGTGAGAGGTGTATCTCATAGATTAGCAAGAGGGATTTCTTGTGAAAGTATTGAAGGTGTTTTCAATACGTGTTAGAGTGTGTGATAAGAATACACTTGTAGAGGTTTGATCTTCACCCAGAAGGAGATCGGTTATAGTAGAAATTCTCGGGGAACTAACCGAGCGCGGAGTAGGGGGAACAAGCCGAACCGTGTGGACAAAAAATCTTCGACTTCAAATTGGTTCAATCTTTCTTACTCAATCTCTTTATTTATTTGTTATATTAATTGATTAAAGTTGCTTATATTATTGCTTGATAAATATAGACATCAAATATTTTTAAATCATTTTTAAAAATTTGATTAAGTTTTAAAAACCCTATTCACCCCCCTCTAGGGTATTTTTCGACCTACAGCCTCAACCAAAGTTCAACATAAATAACGGCAAGACAGACCCGGATGACCATGTGAGGTACAATCAACAGGTCATGGCTTATTGGATTTTAGATAATCCCGTGATGTGCTTAATGTTTCCTGCGAGTTTAGGCATAGTCGCCCTCAGATGGTTTACCCATTTGTCGGTAGGTCAGATCGATAGTTTTCGAGAGCTGGCAGAGCAGTTTACAGCCAGGTTCATAACCAGCAGTGGGGTGGTCAAAGACCTGAAAGCCTTAGCAAACATGAGAAAGAGAATGGACGAAACTCTGAGGGAGTATTCGGCAAGATATTGAGAGATATTCTAAAAGGCGAAAGGCTATGATTTACAGTTTGCTCTAAACAACACCTTCAGGTACGGCTTACCTTAAAGACGATCGTAGTATATATAATTCCTTGACTAGCAAGCCTCCTCAGACTTTTGATAAATTACTCTCAAGATTAGGCCAGTACGCCCGCGTTGATGATGATGAATTGATGGTTGGTAATTGGAGGAGAAACATGAACACCGACAAAAAGGAAGGATAGGATGAAAGAGGTTCCGATCACTCCAAAAAATAAAAAATTGAAAATTTTTCCCACGTCGGCGATGAAGGTTATCGTGGGGTCCACACGATTTTCACCAAGTCAATCCACCGAATCATGTATCAGATCAAAGATAAGCCATATTTTAAATGGTCGAGACCTCTGGGTGGGGATCCAAAACGAAGAAATAAGAAAATGAGATGCTCATATCACAGGGACCACGATCATAAGATAGAAGAGTGTAAAGCCCTCAAGCAGTTTTTGGAAGGTCTGGTAACAAAGGGGCATCTGGTCGAGTTTGTCAAATCCGTCGAGAAAGTAGAGAAAAAAAGCAAAGAATAGAAACGATATGATGATGAGCGTGGCGACAATAAGGTACCAAAAAGTTTCAGTGGGATAATAAACGTAATTAACAACTCAACCAACCAAGATTATGTCACTAAGAACGCGATAAAAGCCTATGTGAATAGGGCGCAGTGCGTTGAAAAAACATTCGGGCCCGATGCAATGTCTGTCATGGCTTACAGGAAAAAAATGTGAGATAAGCGGGCATATGAGACCAAGTTCACCGAAGAAGACATAAGAGGAATAGACATTCTATATAACGATGCACTAGTGTTGAATGTTAATATTAACACTTTTGACATTAAGAGCGTGCTGATTGACTTAGGGAGTTCATCTGAGATAATGTATCACAGTATATTTAAGAAGCTAAACTTTTCGCCCTCTCAAGTCAAAAGTATTGATTCACCTGTTTTCAGTTTTAACGGAGAAGTAGTTTGGCCTATTGCTATAGCCGAGGTGCCGGTCCGTTTGGGGCCAAAACAGAAGGTCGTAGAGTTCATTGTCATGGACAAATATTCTCCTTATAATGCAATCCTTGGAAGAGAGTGGTTGACCCAAATGAATGCCATTGCCTCTCCTCTCTATCAAAAACTTAAGTTCCCAACGAACTGATGGAAACTTAGTTTCAAAATCGTTTAATATTGTGTATAGACTGAACAATTTTTTTTTATGTAAAATCCTAATGCGAAATCGGATTTTACCTTCAAGATTTCTTTGCTTTGATCTCGTCTTAGCACGAACAGGGGTTGGTGTAGACGAATCGAGAACACAGGCTCGATAGAACCTCATGATCTTCTATCATATTTCTTTCGCCGTGTAATCCTGTACCGAGTATGGACTGCAGTATCACCAAGATCTCATTCTCTACTTTCTGCAGCACAAACCCTAAATTCGTGAGAATTATTGTGTCGAGAGAAGAGGCAAGGCTGGCATATATATAAGGCTACGATAGTGACCCTAAGGAGAAATAAGTGTTTGAGCTTACTATAAAAAATCGGAATCCTAATTCGATTAAGAATTGATTCCTTCCATAAATTATAATTCACACTACTAAAGAATTATAATTGCACTTTCGTCCTTATCTCAAAATTATATTTCAAGCTCCTTGTTATTAAATACTTATTATCCTCCCCACGTTAAGATTTTATATAACCGTCATTTAAATTAAATTACTGACAATTATATTTAAATGACTTCTTAATCCTTGAGCGTACCACTTAACTTATTTGATATGTTGGATTAACATAATCCACCTGCAGGGTTTGACATGATCAAAACTTATAAGCTTCTTAAGCGGTTATCATCAATCCATATATCGGGACGTGAATTCCATCAATAATTAATATTTATCATACATATAGTGCCGCCATCTAATTCACGAAGATTATTGATTCATAAATGAATCTCACTCTTAATGAGTCAAAACAACAAACACTACATATGTCTATTAATTATTTGAAGATTAAGAGTATAAGTAATTATAATAACCATGAGATTTTAAATTGTTTTATATAGTCAGTATAAAAATAATTAACCCAAACTGGTCATGTTCAATACACACAAAGTGTACTAGCACAACTAGTTAAAATTGTACTGTTTTCTATAGTCAAGATAAACTACTAAAACTTATGCTACAATCCTACTTATGGTTGTCCAATTTTATCTAAGACCGTGAACCAATAAACTTATATTCCACAAGAACCGATGATATAATCCTCTGTATGTAAACTATACTCTACACACCAAATCATCTACTATATAGAATAAAAAACACACACATGCACAATATTTAAATTAATAATATAATGCAACTATTGCCCATAAAGATTCTCATTAAAATAGCAAAACTAAATCTATATAACATGTCAAAACCAATAATAATAAAATCATGGCTTTTAGTATATCACTCTAACACGAACGACGGGGTAGTCGTTGTTTGAGAAAAACAGGAAGATGCTCGTTTATGTTTTGGGTTGGCAGTGTAAGGAGCCGCTAACATTACGTTCCCGGTTGAGATAGCTGATAATATTTAGACTGGGGGCAAAATAACCGAAATATCAAAGGCTCTGGTGGCCCAAGCAGCCGATAGGAACTAATGAAAGAGAAAAGGAGGCGGAGTTGCCCGAAGCCTCCACCAAGAAGGACAAAGTCCCAAAAAATTGCTAGCAATTATAGTTAGGGCAGGCCTTCGAAGGTAGGGCACGAGGGCTGCTGGCAGAGAAAGTACTTGAAGATGTAATTAAGGTCCCAACGGTTGAGAGTTCAAGTGTGGAGGAAAGATTTTTTCTAATTAAAAATTCGTTGACGAGAGAAGAAAGGGGTCGAATGATCGAATTCTTAAGGACCAACATAGATGTATTTGCTTAGCAACCTTCCGAAATGCCAGAAATTGATGCCGAAGTGATGTGTCATAAATTGCACATCGACAAGAACCACAAGACGGTGAAACAAACCAGAAGGGCGGCACCAGAAATGGCTAAGGCCGTAAAGGATAAGGTACATAAACTATTGGATATATGATCAATAAGGAAAGCCAAATTCCTGAAATATATCTCGAACCCCATCGTTATCAAGAATAAAAATAAAAAGTGGTGCGTTTGCGTCGATTTTATAGACCTTAATAAGGCATGCCCTAAGGACAGTTTTTCGCTACCAAAAATTAACCAGTTGGTGGATTCGGTAGCTGGACACAAAAGGATGGGTTTCTTGGATGCCTATTCTGGTTATCATCAGATTCTCTTATTTGGTCCCGACCAAGAAGCCACAGCGTTTATCACAACAACGGGCTTGTATTGTTATAAGGTTATGCCTTTTGGCCTCAAGAATGCTAGCCCCACGTACCAAAGGCTTGTCACGAAGATATTCAGAGAAGAGATAGGAAAGTCCATGAAAGTTTATGTGGGTGATATGCTGGTGAAAAGTCAAAAGGCAGTCGATCAAATCTTCGACTTGGAGAAAACTTTTCAGATACTGAGATACTGCAAGATGAAGCTAAACGCAGCCAAGTGCATATTTGGGGTCAGCTTTGGAAAGTTCTTGGGTTTTCTAGTGAACAGCAGAGGTATCGAAGTAAACCCAAAAAAGATACAGGTGTTGCAGAACATTAAAGCACCCAAGAACATTAAATAAATGCATATCTTAGCCGGTATGATTGCCTCTTTGAATCATTTTATTTTGAAATGTTCAGATATATGTTAACCTTTTTTCAAGGTGCTTAAAAAGTCAAAGCATTTCATGTGGGACGAAGAGTGTGATAAGGCATTAGCGGATTTGAAGGCATATCTAAATAATCCACCTCTTATATCCATACCAATGCCCATTGAACAATTTTTTGTCTACCTTTCGTCATCTTCAAAAGCCATCAGTGCTGCCCTGATTAGGGAGCATGAAGGGATTCAAAAACCTGTGTACTAAGTTAGTAAGAGTTTGGTAGCTGCAGAAATGAACTATCTACCGATAAAGAAACTTGTACTTGCTCTCATTACGGCATCTCCGACATTATTTTGATGCCCACCCAATTAAGGTGTTGACCTCCACACCGATGAAAGCCTCTATGTGCCGAGCTAATCTGTCTGGGCGTGTGGAACGTTGGTCGGTAAAGCTAAGCCGATTTCACACCGAGTATGAGCCACGTACATATATAAAGGGGCAAATGTTAGCTGATTTCATTGCCGAATTCACTAATTGCCCAACGACTCCGATTGATCGACAATTAGACTTAATAGTTGCGACCGATAATTCATTATCTATCACAATGCCTTAGCTCTGCTCGAAAGGTATTGATATAAGAGGCTCAATCACAACGCCTTAGCTCTGCTCGAAGGGTATTACTCTCTATAACAAAGGCATTGTACCATTTTTTCATGGTACCATAGGCCTTTTCTTGGCACTCCTAGAATCAGCGCATCGAGTCCAAAGCAATCCACAAACGAGCAATCTATACGTCGACATGTCCAACTTCTGTCGAGCGCCCTCCAGTTCAAAGGTATGCTAAGCCAACTCCATTTCGAGTTAGTAGATTATTTCTGAAACCTCACTAGAAGTAACGGAGCGAGGGGGGATAGGATATGCGGCATCATTGTAGCCAAGATTGTTGGAACAGGCACCATTGTGTTAATTTGCCATGAAGCCTAAAACTATAGAAATAAATCTCTAAAATGAAGTTGTGAATATAGAAAAATCGAAATGGGTTATGGAAGAAATGAATGAACTAGAGCTCATATAAATAGAAGTTAAAGGTGGTCTAGATAGATGAAATGCCACAATTCATTTATGACAGGTCGAGACTACATTTCACTCAAAAAGTCACATTGAAAAAGAGTCACGCTACAACAATTAAAATTGCACATAGGGCATTGAACTTGCTCGTAACGGGCCAATCAGGACATGATACGTGGATTATTTGAGTGGTCATCTCCATCTACAGGAAGTCTAGTAAGCCCAAACCCTTAAACTAAATTTTTTAGTATATTGTGGATCGAAATAATGACTACAAATCAAGTTCAATTACATTCAGTTAAATCTGCTCGAAAATATTCAAACACAAATAATTAGTTCACTTGGATTATAGTTTCATTGAAATATCGATAGAACCGCAGTAAATGATTTATAGAGGTTATACTACATTCAAAACCATGAGATCCTAATTTGAAGTTGTTTGAACCTCAACTTACATCACCAAAACTGATTCATTGATATTGTGATTTCACTAAGGTTCCAATATAAATGCATCGAGAAATTTGTTTAAAAAGTTATGATCAATTTAAAATAAGTTGATCTTGAGTCTAGGTTGTTTGAACCTCGGTTGACACACACACGATGTTTTACTCTACATCAAACGAAGAGACTTTACTTTTGATTTTAGATTTGATTACGATTTCATCAATACAAAATAACTTAGGATCAATACAAATATGCCCTTATGATGCAAATGTTAAACTTTGGGAGTGGAACTAACGGGAGATGCATCTTCATCTTCATCTTCCTCATAATCGAAAGAAACTTTGGCATTATAAAGATCAGGTGGGCGCAGCTCAGGTCAACCATACAGTTCATGATCGAAGGGGAGACCTGGACGTTCAAAACCGAGTTTGTACCCACCTTGATAAATAAGATCCTTGAGCTTAGACATCTCAGATGCACAGTCACCCAGCGCCTTGTTATAACCGTTGTTCCTCTCATCGATTAAAGCATATCCATTGTAAGAACTCAGTTGAGATATTTCGGAGGCTTGTATTTCCTTCAACTAAACCACGATCGAAGCATGCTCCTCCCTAACTCGGTTCAGCTAAGCAACGGCACCCTTGGCCATCAGTTCGGCACTCTTTCTAGCTAGCTTTTCAGCCCCCAAAGCACTCTTGACTTCATAAAGGCTGGAAGTTTACTCTTGGTAAGAAGCTTTGAGAGCAACAAGTTGATTGCCTTGGGCAATTTAAGCCTCCAATAAATCAACGATCAAGGCACGCTGCTTCTTGATCTCGACCTTCCGCTCATTCTTAACAGCCTTGGTTTTCCTCAGCTCTTGCATACGCTTAAGAACAAGTTCTAAGAAACATGTACTGACCTACAAGCACGACAACTATCATATGAACATTGAAAGAAATTGTAACCATTAAGGAAAGATAAAGGTGATAGGGGTGTTTTACCTCAGCAAGACATAAAAAATTCCCATTCATAGGTCAACAGGGCTCTCTTGCTGCAACAGTTCCTAATCCCTAGGGAGGGACATATATATAATCACGGCACAAGAAACTTCAGAATCATGGATAGCCGAATCCTCCACAGTCACTAATCTGTCAAGGAAGCATAATCTTAACTTCATTACGAAAACATTTGCCTTGCCCTTATCTAGAGATGGGCCAGGATCAATATCGCCCTCGATGGCTAAAGTGGGAATATAAACCCCCTTATCACTAACCTCCAAGTCGGCAGAGGAACCCCTCTCAACAGAAGTCACGGCCTTAGAAACTATGGGAGCAATAACCCCGACGTTCAGAACAACACCCGATGACGGAACCCCATAATCAATCCGGGGAGTCTTGGATGGGATTTTTTCCATATCACCTTTGTGAGACATACCCCTTCTTCTACCCTTCTTTAAAGGAGTAACAAGCTTGGCAATCTTAGAGGCCTACACTACCTTATTCTCTTTCAGTGGGCGAACTTGCCGAAAATTCAAACGCTTTATTTGAGGAGGATCTGTAGTTTCCACAACTGGGATAGAAGAAAGGGGAAGAGAGACCTTATCAATGCCTATTTCATGTAAACAACGATTGGGTTTAGCACCAATTCGATTACGATACTGCCTTATCAGGCACCTCCTAACATTGGTAGGCCACGAAAAGAAATCATCAAAGAAAATAACACTGGAAGAATGAGAAAAAATAGGAAATACACATTCGTCTACTGCAATCTCTTCTTTTGGAAGAAGTTCATCTGACTTATCCATGGCTGACGCAGAAATAAGAAGTACAATTTCGACGTCCAAGCTGACTTGCCCCTCTACAATGGTTGTGGGGAGGAGATTCTTTAATTCAAGAAAAAGCGTCGTGCCTGAAGGGCTAGTTTGGTCAGCGAACCAAACATCGTCGAAAAGTTGCTCAATTTATGGGTCATTTCCCTCATTATATACATTAGGGTCGTCTAGACCTTCAACTGGAACTACGACCCCTCGGTTCGGCTTTGGAAAAGGGGCCGCAGTTGGGATATCATCAGCGACGGTAACTGGAAGTGATGATGAAATCGATGTTTCGAGTATAACGAGAGCAACCAAACCCTCATCGACAGCAGGAACTGCCAAAACATTCACCCTGGCCGATTTGTGGGCCTTGTTCTTTTGGTACTTTTTCTGCGGCTGACTCGAACCTGTCTAGACCGGATCCTCGATCGCTTTACTCGCAGTTCTCTTTGCGTCGACTCGGACGTCCCTGTTGAGAATATGATATCGGGCAAACAATTAATACTTAGCAAGAGTTTCTAGTTGATCTCATATCTAATCACCTGGGAAAGTCCTATCGAGAAAAGACGTATAATCAGGGTGATAACCCAGAAGGTTATGGGCCACCCTGGGATGATTCATTATAGAGCCATTACCATTGCCGGTGTGACATGCAATGGCATTCAGTTGATCGTAGTGAACGATACCCCAAGCAGGCCTAGTGAAAAACTTCTCGCCTGCAAAGAAGTGAGAACAACATTTAAATAAGAATTAAAAAAACAAAGTATGTTATTCAACACAATATAAGTTTCGATGATGGTTTACCAGGTTGGCCACATTGCTTGGGAACTGAGAATCCAATGAGATTAGGCTCTACATTCCCCTTCAGAACCACCGCATTGATGTACATATACTTACAGGAATCCCATAAACCGAGAATTAAGGTTAGGGCCTTCAGTCTTCCCTTCAAACTCTATCTACCTTCAGACTGAGAAAAATTAAAAGAGTAACAGTACGCAATATCCCAAAAGTCGAGCTGCATATTGAATCTCCTATTCACCTCGGCTAAACCCAATATGATCCTGACTATATTTTGAGCCACTTGACTTAGGTAAAGCGAGTTCCATGGAGAAAATCGACCAGTAGTGGGTTGAAAGGAACCCACAATCCGGCTTGCCTAAAATAGGCCGTGTATATGGGATACGTGCCGGCGTCGAACGCAAATTTTTGAGAAATCGCAACTCTGTCACTTTCGAACTGCTTAAGAAGAAAATTGCTGTGAAATTATTTTTTTCTCTCCTCAGTTCTCAATCAATAATGACCCATCACTTTCTAGGGCACTGAGAGGGTTTGCAATAAGGACAGTGGTTGGACCAAAGAAAAGTAGGATGCGAAGATGAACGAAGTTGGGAGTAACTGACTTAATAAACCTTACAAAAAGAGGCAGATGATGCTTTTAAGAGCAAAAGTTTTTTCTCTTTGAAAGAACAAGCGCAAGATAATGACAATGCAATATTCAAAGGGCGGTTATACTTTTAGGAAGCACACAACGAGGGAAAAAATAATCACTAATCCAAAAGAAGTGGGTCAAGCCTCAAATTGTTAAGTAACCAGACCGATGATCGACATGTGGAATCGGGTCAAGTCATTCAATGAATCTTCCGATCGAAGATTAGGCTCAAGCACGTGATCCACATCATATTTAATGAGATCGCATGCTTGAGGGGGCAATTAAGGGAGCATAAAATTTGGTTAGGATAAACTGGGCCGGCCTAACCAGCTCAAAGGCCCATACCCCAGGCCAGGTTGACGGGCCATACCCAAACGAAGAAGAACAATGAGAAGACATGGCGAAGCAAAGGCATCCAAGTACGCCGAGACGGACAGCCGAGGCCAAGACCCCTAGGGAAGGGTGCACGCGCCATAACACATGTGGAACATGTGAGAAGTGCGTACAAAGGATCATACCAAATCATACAAATTTTTATAGAATCGTACAGATTTTCGCTGCCCCACGACCAACTTACGAATTCAGAAGTTGTTAGTAGTGGATAAGGGAATGAAGGCTGGAGTATTATCCAAGTCTTACGCTCTTTAGTCATTTTACTATCAACCCTAATGAGTAAGTGTAACTCTAATTTTATATATATAAATAGAAGAGTGGAATCTCAAGAAAAAGGGTTGGTTGCTGGGTATTTGGGCGAAGAATTGCTAGTTTATTCAATTTGTTTTAGAGAGAGAAAGCTTGTAACACCATTGATTTTTGCCTTTAGAGCTCAATACAGTAACCACACACACATAAACGAGTGACGTACTACTGGATTAGTATAAACGCTGTCGAGGGAACCTACCGTACCCAAAAAATCCTCTTATCACATCTTATCTCTTTTTCCGTTCACTCTAACTCTTTTCTCAAATTACCTTAATGAGTCGGGTCGTAAAATTTTGGCCACCTACATTTACATTGTATAATTGTAATTCTTTGTAATTGTTCGCATTTGCTATTTGAATTATATTATTATTAATACTATTATATTTGGGTCAAAATTTTATAACTTTAAATATATTTTTGCGTAACTTGAATTTCAACCCCCCCCCCCCCCCCGCGCCAAATTCATGTGTTCGCCACTGGCTGAAGGGGAAGGGAAATCAAACATTATTATAGATTTAATTATTCAACCATTGATGTACGTTCTGTTATGGCTGATGGAAAATATTTTAGGATTGAGAAGATAAATAATAGGGGATAAAGAGAACAAAAGACTAGCTAGAGGGCTCATGAAGAATGTAATAAAAAGGAATTAAATAGATAAAGCGACAGAAAGAGTAAATATGCTTAATTTGGAATTTTAACTAAAAGGAATGGGCTTGTGGAAAAATAAATAAATAAATTCAACCCTAGTTATTTTAAAAAAAAAAACCCTAAAATAATGCCTTAGGAAAAATCATTAATAATTAAAGAATGAAACCAATCTAGGAACAACGAATCTCAGCTTTCCGAAGACGAAATAGATAAAGCATGTTAGCCTTTAATGAGCATATAGCATCGTTTCCATTCCGAAATTTTAAAGTCTATAGCTATTTTTCGGCCAAAAAAGTACCCTCTAAATGCTTCGCCACCGCAAAAGTAGCTAAACCACTATTGTTCCTATCAATCAACCCAACCCTTGCTACTTGGAGCTGCAAGACACCGTCACATTAACATGATTAATACGAATCCAAGGATCAAGAGGCTTACGCTATTTTGAACCAACCTGCATGCGCAGACTTTTAGAACCTGCATGCATTGCCTCATAGCTTTACAAAGAAACAAGTAGCCTTTAAAAAATCAAATATGCCGTCTCATAAACTTTCTTGAAAATAAGTGATTAGGCCTCCGCATACGACAACCACCAACAAAAAACTGAAAATAAGGAAGAAAGAGATCCATCCTTATTTCTCTAAAAGAAGTGAATGGCATCCCATAAATTAAACATATGAAAATCGGCCCAATACTCAATGAAAAACGATTGAGCACTGACCAAACTTCTTAGGCATGAGGACACCCAAATAAGACATGAAATGAGTCATCTACCATGTCCAAACTATAACAGCTGCAATAAGGAGAGACCCTAACCCTAGTTATTTAATTAAGTTGATTTGTGGAGCATAGAATATAATTGAAGCATAATAAGACTCGTTTAATAACAACATGGAAAATGAAAAGGAAAAACACTTAATTTGTGTGAAATGTTGAAAATTAAGTTGAAGCATATGATGATATATCTTCTTACTTTTTTACTTTTTGCATATAAAAAATTTATTTAGTGGTTAAGAAAGAAAAAAAATCACAAAAATTAATAAAAGATGGTCGACATGTACTTGTAAAAATGATCATAAAATAGAGAATATATTATTATATGTCTCAATTTATTTTTTTTAATAGAAAATAATAATTAAGGATATTAGTATATTAGTGGTTTTAACGAAGGACATTCTGTTTTTAAACTTAGTTTAGAGGACAAGGTTTTAGTAGAGGACAAATTGGCGTTATTTTAATTACTTATTAATTATTTCGTTAAATTGGTTTTTTTACTTTTTTATCCCTATGTATTTTTAAATGTTATCTTGATTGTTTGTCTCTATGTAATTAATTTGAATTCAAATTGGTTTTGGATTTGATTTCTAACAACTTTGGAGAGATAGGGATAAACATTTTTAAAAGATAAAAAATCTCATTAATAACTAATCTTTAGCTTAATCATATTTACTTTCTCCATCACCACCCCCACTCTAAATCAGCTTAATCTTACATGGATGAGAAAAGGAGAATATCAAAGGACGATTTCTATAATTCAAACAAGTTTAATCTCTTAAAGAGCATGTCACAAAAGAACACTGTTGTTTCCAAGTTTCCTCTCTTGAGGAGTTTCTCAAAGAAATCTTCTTTCAAGTCTTCTCTATCAAAAAGTTCCTTAACAAAGAGCACTACTACTACAACTTCCAAATCCCCTCTGTCAAGAAGCTCTTTGCAAAAGTGTACTAATTTCACGCGCAAGTGTAACAGCTTGGCCAAAGAGCAGAAAGCAAAGTTTTACAGTGTGAAGCAATGCATCACTATATTAGTTCAATGGAAAAAGAACAGAGACTCGTGAATTAAGGAATAATTATTTTAGCAATTAATTTCCGCGATGCTGGCTACATGGCTCCAATGGATCAGCCTAAGGTAGCACTAGAGATGCTTCAAAGGTGGACATAGGATTTCTGGTAGACTTCATTACTTATCAATTTAATATGTCTACTTGAAAATTAAACAAATATACTTTAATATGTCTATTAAAAAAATTAATTATAAGTATGCAATTTTTTTATGTCTATCAAAAAAAATACTTAGCCCCTGTTTGGTAGCTCTTTTTTTTTCCTCCAAATTTTAAAAACTCAACTCAAAAACAACTCTACTTTTACACTTCCCAAAAAAACTTTAACTTTACTTTCTCTCTTAAAAAAACTTTTAAAACATTATAACTTTAAATTCAAAAATTAAAATTAAATAAAAAATATATATTTAAAACATACTCGTCGAGATCTATAAAATAAGATCCATTTTGACTATTTTTTGAAATTTTTTTATAAAATTTTTAGTTGGTTGAAAAAAATTCAAAAAAAATTAAATCTACTTTTCAACATACTTCTAAATTCTACCAAACACCATATTTTAAAAACTCAACTCAAAACATCTGCCAAACAACCCCTTAGTTTTTATCGTAAATATTTTTTCTAACATATTATTTTGTAAGCATATTAATATGTAGGCATTTTTTTATCCTTGTTAATTTTGTACGCATATTAATTAATAATTACAACATTTTATTTTGTTAGCATTTTTCTAACATATTATTTTTTAGGCATATTAATTTGTAAGCATTTTTTATCATTTAATTTTGCAGGCATATTAAATAACAACTACAACACTTTATTTTGTAGACATTTTTTAAGAACTCATGTAGATGAAGTATTGAATATTGTTTTATCATTGGTCTGAAGCGAAGCATCTAAGTTGATAAATTTTTTAATTGTTTATTTATGTAGTTGACTTTATTGCTTTAAATTTTAAAAACTCCACTTTTTTGGAAATTTAAAGTTCTTGACTTTGATTTTTTCAAAATTTGTTTTTCATTTGACTTTTTTAATTTATTGTTATGTTTATCTTTATTTGAATTTTTTGTTATCTATTTATGAATTTGTTTGAATTTATTATCATCGACTTAATTATGTAATTAATTTTATATTTAGTTTTGGGTATTTATCTATAAAAATGGTAGTTTTAGAATTCAACGTAATTAATTAAAATAATTAAATATTTTTTGTTTTGTCTTTAATTAAAAAATTATCTTTCAAATTAATCTCCTAAAAAAAGTGTTTTTTATTAAAAAGAGAGTGTGACATTTTTCTTTTAAAGAAGAAAGCCCATTTTTTTAACTTTTTACATAAACGAATATTTTTCATACCGATATAAAACAGACTAATTGGGACAAAAAATGGACCTTCACCATCTTGTCATTATTGGATAGTAGTGCCTTGACGAGCTTTTTCTCAGAGCTAGCTAGAGATAATATATCAAAAACTTTTTCTCCAAATCAACCGTAGCCTTACATACGTCTTCAGATATATATCTCTTCAATAATTGCGCGGTAGCTCTCTTTTACTGTGTAAATTAATTAAATAAAATGGTTGGTTGTTGCATACTTGCATATTCATAAGGTTCATAATAAATATATAATACTTGGAGAAAGAGAGAGAGATGAAAAGAATGGGAATTAGAAGATTCCTTTTGGCAGTCTTACTGGTAACTGTTTTGGTGATGAAAGATGTCCACATTTCATCATCTTATAGTGTCTAATAATCTAATTTGAATACACCCTACTAAGATGACAAAATTTATAATTGATGAGAATTGATAAATTAAAAAAAATAAAATATTTCATTTAAATTTTATGAAACTTGTATCTTCCTTCATCCTCCACTTTCACTTATTAACTATTTCTCTCCAAATTAATTATTTTTTTTAACACCCATTATACTTGCCCTTTTCGTCCCTCCCTCTCGAAATGAAATTTGTTGTTAATGTATGGATACTATCGAAAAGGAGATATTTTAATTTTTTTTAATTTATCAATTCTCATTAATTATAAATTTTGTCATCTTAGTAGGGTGTATTCAAATTAGACACTATAAGATTCTTTTGAATTTTTAAAGTCTATGGGTTTTCACTTAAAATTTTAGAAAGTCTATTAAAATCTTGAGGTATTCAATTAGGAATTTAAATTTTAAGGTATTCAAAACTTTAATGACCTTAGATGATTTTACTTCTCGATCAGTTGTGATCGATTTTAAGGTCCTCGTATAAATATCAAATTCATTTAGAAATATTCTTTTCTACCAAAAGAAATCTTCTTGTGTTTGGGATTGGGAGGAGAGAGAGAAGATGGATGGAAGTGGGTCGAAGAAGGTAGTGATAAAGATTAATAAAAATAAAGTTAAGTGTTAATAAAATATAAATTAAAAGGTTTAATGTCAATTTTAAAGTTTAGGGGTTAAATGTAAAAAAATTCAATAGAATCATTAACGGTGTTATCGCTAAAGTTTAAAATGTTTCACTTTATATACTTTAGGGGTAAAATTAAAAAAATCAAAATATGAGAAAAAACATTGCACATAACAACATCCTTCAGATTTTTTTATTTATTTATCCCTGCATATTCTCTTCCAATTATTGCTTTCTGTATTTCTCTCACCACTTCCACTGTGTATTTCTCTCACCACCTCCACTGTGTAAAAGAGTCAAGAGAGATGAAAGGAATGGGAAGAAACTTCTTTTTGGCAGTCTTATTAATAATAATTTTGGCGATGAAAGATGTGCACATTTCTTCTTCTGCTGCCGCTGGTGGGAACTTCAGCGCGGGCGATGAAAACGAGAAACAAGGAAGAATTGACGACGAAGAAGAAGAGTTTATGTTGGAGTCTGAGGTGAATAGGAGGCTTCTTCAAGGAGCAGGTGGGAAAAAAATTACTTACGACGTTTTGAAGACTTCTTCTATTTGTAACACCGACAGATATGGGAATTGCATTGTTCAAATCAACCAACAAAATCGGGCCTGTACCACGTACGATCGATGCTCTCGTAACAATTAGCACATCTAATCCCGCTGGAAGTTTGTGATTGCCGCCGGTCAAGTATTATTGTGTGTAGATTATAGTTATGTGTTTTCTATCTGTGTATGTGGTTTTTCTTTCTTCGTCGTTAATTCAGTAAATTAATATGAAAAGCATGTATCTCGACCATCTTCTCTGGTTGTTTTAATTTGTCTTGCAAGTTTGGTTCAAATAAAAATCAACAGCCTATTATTGTGCGTAGATTACCGACAGCTTATTATTAGGCAAAAATGAATTCGTATGTTTCTGTTGTTCGATTCGATCATCGTGGTTTACTCTGTTTCCATTGCTTCTTACAAATTTTTGCTTCTTTTTTCTCGAGATCGAATTAAAATAGATCCGAGTCTTACAAAAGTAATTTGCATATGTATTTGCATATTATTTTGTGGTCCTTAAACTAAAGATCGAATGTACGGAATTACCTGCCATACAAAATAATTCATAATAAGTTGAGTTACTCTTACATATGTTGTATAAACTAAATAAAGTGATGCAATTAAGGACACGTCTAATTCAAAATATAAATTGCAAATATATTTGTAAACAAAGTTTTATAAAATTAGATTTTTGGCAAAAAAAATTAAGTAATAATAACAACAAACTGTACAACAATTGAGATATTTATTACTCTTTCAACTATAAAGAAATGCCTTATAAGTTACTAGAGTATGCCTGTATTTTATAAAAAATGACATTAGATTGGTAGGCTATGTTTTATTTTACATTGTTTTTACATATATTTATGCCAACTAACTGCACATTAAAAAAATATTTTAATGAAAATTATTTTTAAATCAATAGTACAAAATATAGCAGAAAGTACTGTTTATGAAGCCACAATCTTCAAAATCGTATGGTCAAGAATACTTTGAGCCAATCTAACGGCTAAAAGCCTCAAGAAAAAATAGCCGAGCGGTTTTTTATATTTCCCCCTTACTCACTGGAAAACCACTTCACCGCTACTGTTAAAAAATGGAATCTTCAGATCAAGACAACTAACAAGTGTGCAACAATATATGATTATTCCATGCGACGACTTGGAAAGTCTTCCATCAATATGTACGTTCCTCTCTTAATCAATCCTTTCGGTCCTCCTCTATTATTAAATATATATTATCACTCACTGAAGTGAAATACTTAGGCCATTTTTAATAGTGTTTAAGTAAATTTTTATAGTAGAAATGAATAATAAAAAAAATCTTTTTTAATGAGCATTTTTATCTATATTTCTATCTTAAGTGAAAGTTTAATATGATTGGAAATTTCTATCACTATTTTTACATGTAGAAATGGTGATAGAAATTCTATATGTGACATAGTAAATTTTTATTAGTTGTTGTCATACCCACTAATTCTCTCTCTTCTTAAATAATACCCACTAATTCCTCTCTTCATTAAATAGACGACAAAGTAAGGAAGAAATGAAAAAATAGAAATCACCATTTGAGACCATCATTTTTATTCTTCTACACCAATACAAAAATATTGTCAATAGATATAAAAATTTTATAAAATAATATTAACACATAAGATAGAAATATAAAAATAAAAAATACCATGGGAGATGGCTTACTCACCAGATAACCACTTCACCCCTGCTCTTAAAAATAAATAAATTACAAGTTACTTCAATTACGCAATGTTCACCTTCATTCTCTTCCTCTCCTCCTTCCTCTACCTCACGACCGCCGCAGTATACACCCCTACAGATTATGTCCTCCTCAACTGCGGCAGTGACACCACCACCTCATCAATTGATGGCCGAAGCTGGGACGGTGACACCCGCTCCAAATTCTCTCCTCCTGATGCAGAATCCATTTCAACATCTTCCACGGCCTCGGGCCAAACCAACTCCATCACTCAAGTCCCCTACATGACTGCCCGCATAATTCAAAACTCTTCCTTCACCTACACCTTCCCTCTCTCCCCGGGCCCTAAATTCCTCCGCCTCTACTTCTACCCCGCCACCTATAACACCCTTGAAAAATCCACTTCCTTCTTCAACGTAACCGCCAACGACTACACTCTCCTCAAAAACTTTAGTGCTTTTCTCACCGTCACCCATTTAAAAAATCAAGGCTCAATTATCAAAGAGTTCCTACTCCAAGTTACTACCGAGCACAAGTCACTCAACCTAACCTTTTTTCCCTTACCCAACTCATATGCCTTCATTAATGGAATCGAAATCGTTTCTATTCCCGATAAGTACTATATCCACGGATTGGATAAAGGCATTCCAAACGTAGGACAGATGACCCCTTATTATATTGATACCACCACTGCCCTCGAATCTCTGTACCGGTTCAACGTCGGCGGGAACAACATCCCGGTCACTAATGACACCGGAATGTTCCGTTCATGGGTAAAAGACGACGACTATTTATTAGGCGGAACCTTAGGGTTTGCGCTTCAACGAAATATTCCAATCGCGTACACGCCTGCCACGCCCAATTACAGTGTACCCGAGATCGTTTACACTACAGCCAGAACCATGAACAACAACAGTTTACGATACAACATGACGTGGACATTCCCCGTTGATGCTGGTTTGTATTGCCTGCTACGACTTTACTTTTGTGAGTTTCAAATGGAAATTACGGACGGCAATCAACGGGTGTTCACCATAGACAGGGGCGGAGCTAGCCAGGGACTCTTGACAAAATTTTGCAATGCGGGTCTTAGGGCGAAAGTCGTAAAGCTAAGGGGCATCCGCATAATTAAAGCTATTGATGGGTAAAGCGAGGAGAGGGGTGTCTGTGTAATGGGATGTATGAATTTAGGAGAGGGGTTTTGTAATTAGTTCGGGGTACTGCTCCTTATTCTGTTTTTTGCTTACTCTTCTTTCTTCTATTCTTTATTTATAATTTATTTGTTTTTGTTATTTATTTATACTGATTCATTTTTGTACTTTGTATTTTAATTATTTGATAAATTAATATTAACATTAATATATGTGTTTGATGGTTATAGTAGGTTGAATATTGAGTTGATAAATATATTTTAAAATATATAATTAATTTTAGTGTATTATTTTAAAAATTTTAAAAACCGAATGGAGAAACATTTTAGTAAAATATGAGTAAATTCTACTTCTCGAAATATTGGTTCGAGTTCTACTCTAAATGTTGAATTAACATTTTCAAATGTCGATTTCACTCCGTCAAATATATGTTTCTTCGCTCCGAATGTTGATTCTACTACTCCAAATACTATATGCAAAAAAAATTGTTGTGTTATTAGTTTGGCCCCTCCTGGACAAAATTCCTGGTTCCGCCACTGACCATAGATATCAATAATCAGACTGTGGAGGAGGAAGTTGATGTCATCATGTGGAGTAACGATAACGGAATTCCAGTGTACAGAGACTACATAGTGAAAGTCGAAGATGAGTCAAATAATGGCCGTGACAAACGCTATTTGTGGCTTTCTTTGGACCCCAATTTGAAGACCTCCTCTCAGTTCGCCAATGCCATTTTAAACGGGTTAGAGATCTTCAAATTGAACCAATCCGACGGTAGCCTCGCTGGTCCCATTCCTGAATTAATCAGCACTCCTACATCGCCGTCAACGAACTTGCCGAAAACGGATAAACGGCAGAGCAAATCGACCACCTTCGCTGTCATAGGCAGTGTTCTTGGCGGCATCATCGTGGTCTCAATTCTAGGGTTTCTAGCTTTTTGGCACCGGTGAACGGCAAAACACTACGCCAAGTCGTCATATGATCTAATTTCTTAAAAGTCAATGCCCATGAAGAATAGTGCTTCATCGCTACCGTCGGGTTTATGCTGGCAATTCTCACTTGTTGAAATAAAATCAGCCACCGAAAACTTTGAAGATATCTTTATGATTGATATAGGGGGATTTGGTAATGTGTATAAGGGGTACATAGACAATGGTGCGACTGAACGCAAGGTCAAATCAAGGGGTTTGTAGATTCAAAACGGAAATCGAATTACTTTCGCAGCTACGTCACCTCCATTTGGTATCTCTAATCGGCTATTGTGATGATAATGGAGAGATGGTATTGGTTTATGATTACATGGCAAATGGAACCCTTCGTGATCATCTTTACAACACTAAAAAGTCTCTTCTCACGTGGAAACAAAGACTTCAAATTTCTATTGGTTCAGCACGTGGGCTACATTATCTTCATACTGGTGCAAAGTGTACCATCATTCACCGTGACATCAAGTCTACAAACATTTTATGAAATGAGAAATTTATGGCCAATGTGTCCGATTTTAGATTATCCAAAATGGGGCCTGCTAACATTTCTCACCCCCCACATCAGTACTGCCGTCAAGGGTAGTTTTTGGTATTTGGATCCAGAGTATTGCAAACGTCAACAATTAACTGATAAATCTGATGTATACTCTTTTGGAGTGGTATTGTTTTAAGTGTTGTGCGCTAGGGCTGCAATTATTCCCGAGTTGCCTAAAGAACAGATAAACTTGGCTGAGTGGGCTCGACTGTCTTATCGAAAAGGGAAACTTGAGAAGATTATTGATCCCCGTATAATGAGCGAGATTGCTCCCGAGTGCTTAACCAAGTTTGGGGAGGTTGCCTATAGTTGCTTGAGGGATCAAGGGATTGAACGACCTAGAATGAATAATATTGTTTGGAACCTTGAATTTGTGTTACAACTTCAAAAGTCAGCAGATAAGATGGAACAAATTGAGGATGCAAGTGAAGCGAGCATTGATTCTTATGTTGAAACTAGTTTGCATGGAACTCCACCCACAACTGACGACAACATGTTTTTTGAATCAACTAAAAGGGTATCCAAGTGTGAGAGTAATGACTCACTGTTAACTCCCAATTAATATGAATTTAAGTCTCAATTAGTTTTCTCTAAGATTATAAATCCAACAAGAAGATAAAGCGTAATATAAACTCATATTGTTTAGGTGGACATGATAATAGATCGAATTGAAGAATAAGAATATAATGTTGAAATTTTTCCTATTATGATCACTATTTGGCATTATTATATTTATGCATTTCGTTGTTCAGTAAACTAAGAAATGTAATATTATTTTATGTTTACGATTTTATTGTGTATGATTATTATTGTGTATGTTGTAGTAAGTAAAGAATGATGAATGAGAAATAAATAGTTGAAAGAATAAAATTTGGATGATTATATTTTCATAATAATTTTTATTAGTTGGTTTGCGTATAAGAATGAGTAAATATAGGAAAGAATACTTAGTGTGTGATGGTGTAAATTACTAAATATAATTCACCTTGCCAACCACGAGCTAACATATGGCTATCCACGTCAGCGATCAAACCTATCACAATGAGAAAAGCTCGTAGGAGCTATGTTCGAGTATTAAAGGTAAATCGGAGTTCTTTATAACTTGGTATTTGGTCGAAAAATTGATTTCACACAGCAAATAACGGAGCTCAAATGCCAGAACTCTTTCGACGAGTTTCGGAACTCCTTCGCCTAACCACTCTACTAAAGTGGTTAACAGAGGCATGGGCGACTGTTGCCAACTCCGTCAGACACCGCAAAACCTTCCTTAACTTTATTAAATGCATACCAACTATATTTAATGGACCGAAATTCATGGAGAAGTAAGGTCAAAGTTGGTGATGATCAAGGGATGGCTTCAAACCTACTCTGGGAACTCTCTAACATGTTTTTCTCTCAGTTATATATATTGTTGACCTTGAAGGTCTTAATCTTATTTTGATAATAACAATAAATTAATCATGTGTAATTTAACATGTTCTTGATATAAGATTATAGATTTCTTATTTGGAAAATCAAGAATAGCATGATTGCTCAAAGGAAGTTTGACAAGGATCATTCAATCAATATCCGATCAAGTCAACGAAGCATTCGACTAAAATCGATCTACCAGAATTCAGATCATTCTTCTACAAGCGCTGGACAAGACAAGAAGATCAATCTCATCACCCACAAGCTAGCAATGCAAATCCATGAAGCACAAAGATCAAGAATCATATGCAAAAGTTTCAAGGGAAAAGCTTCAAGTGAATAATCAATTTGAAGAAACAAATCGAAGCATTCGAAGACTCATCTATTCGGTAATTGAGTGTTTGCTTAGGATTAATGTAAAGTTTCTTCATTGATTGATTATATAGCTCAAACATATTCTTACATCTTTTAAAGATTGATTTAAACTAGCTTGAAATTGAATTTATTTGAAAAACATCATTTTACAAAAATCGAGTTTCAAAATAAATTCATATTAATTTTAAATGATCATATTTTAAGCTATAATAAAAATTGGTATCTTAGAAACATATATTTCAGGTTCCAAAATCATCAGAATTTTATTTGGAACTAAATTATTAAATTGGAAAAATATTTTTATTTTTCGTTTAAAATTCGCTCAATTTTTGCCCAGTTTTGATCTAACGGTAAAATGGAGGCCTTCCCGAACTCCGATCATTTTGAAATTTTTACAGTAGTTAGACAACATCTCCTGGCAATTTTGACTAAAATTTGAGCATGATCCAACGGTCTAATTAAGAGAAATTAACAAAATAATTTTGAATTTTTTTGTCAAAACTAGCTGTTGGAAAGTTTGAAAATGTATACCTTGGAGCCAAAACCTCTCTTAATCATCCCCAACGGCCATATGATTTTGTAAGCTATAAATATGATGTCCTAGACATGTTTTAACACACTTGAATTATTCTACAAACTTATTTTACATATATACAAAGTTATTCAAGTATTCAATTCATTTTATTGATCATATGCTTCATTTTTGAGCTATATATTTTGATCAATTTTGATATCTCTAGTGTGAGCTTCAAATTGTATTCTTTACACACTTAAGAGAGTTATTGTAAATTGGTGTGAATCACCAAACAATTTTGTATTCAATTGTGAGAGGTAAATCTCATAGGAAAAACAAGAAGGTAAATTCTTGTTTAGAAATTGTGAAAGGTAAATTTCACAAGGTTGGTAAGAGGGTATCTTGTGAGAGTATTGTGGTGTTTCAATACTTGTGAGAGTGTGTGAGAAGAATACACTTGTAGAGGTTTGATCTTCACCCGGAAGGAGATCGGTTATAGTGGAAATTCTCGGGGAACTAACCGAGCGCGGAGTAGGGGGAACAAGCCGAACCGTGTGGACAAAAAATCTTCGACTTCAAATTGGTTCAATCTTTCTTACTCAATCTCTTTATTATTGATTGTTTAAATTGTTTGAGATTGCTTAATTATTTGATCTTGTGCTTGATTGTTTATTTGTTTACATTCCTTGATAAATTTGTTTAGTAAATTGTTTTACTTAAACATTTTCGAAAAGTTTTTAAATTTCGCATTAAGTTTCAAAATCCCTATTCACCCCCCCCCCTCTAGGGTATTTTTCGACCTACATATATAGAAGAAGCATTTACTTCTCTCAACAACCAAAAACAACCTAACGACAATTAGCAGCGAGAAAGAATCCAGCATTCAGTAAAGAGAGAGAGGGAGATAGAACTCCCAAGCACGCATTAGAGCTCCTAACATAGGAAAGTCAAAACTCGTGTAACTCAAGCATACTCTTATGTAATCTCGTGAGGATAGAATCGTTAGAGAGACTTTTGTGAGTTTGTAATAATCATCAGTTACTGTCAATACAAAGCAAACCGAGCTCCTAGCTCTATTCCACAGAGGAGAACTAACTCATATTTGCATATGAGGATAACATCTTCTATACATTTCTGATTCTCTTATCTTCTCGCATTTATTACTTTAATCATTTGATCTAATCATTTGACTGTATAGTCTAAACTACCCTTCTAGTTTTACACACCAACAGTGTGAAAATGTGATTTTACATGATCACGATAGCCATATTTTACATTACTAAAATTTATTTTTATGTATTACTCAGTATTTTTTCCCTTTTGAAAAATTGTGTGCTATTTGTAAATGTATGCTTAAATGTCTCATGTCTTCACATATTGGTAATTATTATCTCTTTTCTTTTCTTTTTTTATAAATTTACTTTTATTTTATGCTTTGTGCTTTATAATTTTAAAATTCTGGTTAAAGTTGAAAAGCTTTTAAAGAAAAAGAAATATACTTTACATGATAAAATAGTCATAAGATACAATTTTTATGAGCCAAGCTACAAACAATGTGTCACGAGAGGGCGTTCGATGGCACTAAAGAGGCCACTTGTAACAAGGAATAGCCTCAGCCACGTCAAATTTGCAAGTTTGTAGCATAAATGAAACAAAATTCATTTTATGATAACACATTTACCAGAAAACATAAAAACTTCTTTAATTAAAATAATAATTGATTACGATGGTGTTGCAACTACAAACAGAAAGTAAATGTATGCTATAAAGTACTAGACAACGTAAATTTGTAAACAACTTAAGTATGTACCTTGTAATCTCACCGCCATATAGAATCAACTAATTTACAAAACTAATTGACAACTGTACACGTCAACCTAAGATTGTTTGCCCAAAGCCAAGAAAACAAAAGAAATATTTGGCGCTAACAATTACAAAGGAGAAACTTAAACAAAACAGCTATATATACATTGGATAAGGATTATATCACTGGATAGGCTCTATGCACGTGTAGATAGGAAATCTTGGCATTGAGGGAGGATTGATGAGTAGAAGAGCTAAAAAGGTCATAGGGCTGTTGAGTTGAACAAGATGAGACAAAAGGGTGTTGTTTAGAGCTACAGGGCTGTTAAACCATGCTGGGCAAGAGAGTGTGCATATTATTGTGGAAATGGGCGTGTGTGGGTGATGAACTAGGCCTCGTGGCCATTTAATCGAGTTATACACGTGCGTGTACTTAATGAGATTGAATGGGGGGCGCAAGCAGATTACGCTGGAGCAATGCTACATATGGATTTGGGGACTAGAATGATGAAGTTGGCATTGGGGCATTGATGGACGCCTCAAGGATTTTTGGATCAACGAAAGGGATTTTATGACAACATCTCGTGAATTCCCTAATCGTAGCGTGAATATAATACTTTTAACTAAATTGATAAAAGGGTTTAATGCTTAATTCTATGCACTTAAGCTGAACTAGTTTATCTAAAAAATTGTTTAAGAAAAAAAAATAAAAAATTGAGGAGGAAGTAAAATTTTAGTATCATGAGGAAAAAATAACACACTTTAGGTCACACTAGCTTGTTTTTGTTGCCACTAAAATCAAATCACAGTTAGGGGATAAGGCGAAGAGCGAAGTGAAGCGGAAGGAAGGATGAGCAGCAAACATGGTCCGCCCAAGCACCAAAATCAATACGCCTGGAAACCCAAGGCCGGCGTCAAGATCAATGAAATAGTAATTACAATCATAATCTCCCCTCTATATATATATATATATATTTGCCTGTATAACTCAATTTCTCTTATGAATTGGTACTAATTACAAACACAGGAATTTGGAAGGAGATTTAGGTTGTTCTCGGAAATAAAAGGAGTATGCCTCCGTTGTAAAGAGCCGATTGAATGGAAGCGCAAATACTATTATACTCATTGTTCAATAAATTAAGAAATGTAATATTATTCTATGTTTACGATTTTATTTTGTATGACTATTATTGTGTTTGTTGTAAGTAAAGAATAATGGAAAAGAAATAAATAGATGAAAAAATAAAATTCGAATGATTATATTTTCATAATACTTTCTATTAGTTGGTTTACGTATAAGAAAGAGTAAATATATGAAAGAAGGCATAATGTGGAAATGTGATTTTACATGATTACAATGGCCTTATTTTACATTACTAAAATTTATTTGTTTGTACTACTCAGTAATTTTTTTCCTTTTGAAAGTTTGTGTATTGCTTATAAATGTATGCTTAAATGTCTCATGTCTTCACAAATTGGTAATTATCATATATTTTTTTTCTATAAATTTACTTTTATTCTATGCTTCGTGCTTTATAATTTTGGAATTCTGGTTAAAGTTAACTTTAAAAGAAAAAAGAAATATATTTTACGTGATAAAATAGTCATAAGATACAATTTTTATGAGCCAAGCTACAAACAATGTGTCCCGAGAGGCCGAGATAGCCTTTGATGGCAAAGGCTACGTGTGACAAGGACTAGCCTTTGATGGCACTAAAGAGGCCACGTGCGACAAGGACTAACCTCAGCCAAGTCAAATTTGCAAGTTTGTAGCAGAAATCAAACGAAATTCATTTTATGATAGCACATTTATAAGAAAACAAAAAAACTTCATTAATTAAAATAGTAGTTGATTATTGATAGTGCAAATTGTCAATTTAATCTACCGCGCCAATCCCGATCTGACACGTGGCTGTCCACATAAGCTATCAGGCCTGCTCCGGCGTGAAAAGCTCGGAGGAGCCTTGTTAAGACATCATGGGAAGGGTAGAGCCCCTCCAGAATTGGGTACCCGCTCGAGAGTCAGTTACGTATGACAAATAGCGAGGTCCGGGCTTTAGAGCTCTTTCGACGAGCTCTAAAGCTCTTTCTCGCCCAACCACTATGTCATAGTGGTTAGTAGAAGCATGGGTGACTGTCACCTGCTCCACAGAGCACGTATAACTCCCCTCACCTTCATTAAATGTGCACTAACTGCATTTAATGCATCATAATTCATGGAGAAACAAAGTCAGAGTTGGTACTGATCTAAGCATAGCCCAGACCTGCTCTGGGAGCTTTGGCCACACGCCTCCTCCATATATACAAGAAGCATTTACTTCTGCCAACAAGCAAGTTCCAATTAAGAAAAAAAGGCAAGCTTCAAGCCAACAAACCAGCAGTTTGAAGTAAGAGAATTCTCGAATATTACTACCAGTGTGAGATATAAAGACACAGAGCTCCACAGTCTACTCAAGAGCTCCTAGGTTAGAGAGATTAGACTACGAGCGACCTAGCCTTCCTCTTATTGTAATATTGAGAGAATAGAATAGCTAAAGAGACTTTCGTGAGTTTGTAATACTTGTTAGTTTGTTATCAATACAAGGCAAACCGAGCACCTAACTCTATTTCACAGGGGAGGACTAACCCGTATCTTCATACGAGGCCAACCTCCTCTATAAATCCTTAACTCTCCTAAATTCAGCACTTCCACCATTCTCATTATTTGATACACTCATTCGACTGTGTGGACTAAAATATCTTTCCAGTTTTTAGCACCAACAATTATGATGGTATTGAAACTACAAACATAAAGTAAATGTATGCAAGAAAGTGCTAGACATAGTGAATTTGCAAACAACTTGAGTATGTACCTTGTAATCTTACCCCAATATGGAACCAACTAATTACAAAACTAATTGACAACAGTACACGTCAACTTAAGATTATTGTCCCAAAGCCAAGAAAATAAAAGAAATATTTGGTGCTAACATTTCAAAGGAGAAACTTAAACAAAGCAATTGTATATACATTGGATAAGGACTATGCATGTGTAGATTGGAAATATTGGCATTAAGGGAGGATTGGTGAGGAAAAGAGCTAAAAAGGTCATAGGGCTGTTAAGTTGAACTAGATGAGATGAGAGGGTGTTGTTTGGAGCTACGGGGCTGTTAAACCATGCTGCGCATGGGTGTGTGCATATTGTTGCAGAAATGGGCGTGTGTGGGTGTTAAACTAGGCCTTGTGGCCATTCGATTGAGTTATGCACAGGCGTGTACTCAATGAGATTGAATGGGGCGCAAGCAGGTTACACTGGAGCAATGCTACATATGGACTTGAGGATAACAAGGATGAAGTTGGTGATGGGGCATTAAAAAAGGCAGGCACTATATACACACCAAGAATTACTTGGTTTTAGACCACTTCTTATAAACACTCCAAAAAATAATTTTTTTCTCTTCTCCACTCCAATGTTATTTCTACCACTCCCACTATTATACAAAATAATTAACTAATTAAATACATTAATTAATAAGTTAATTAAGCTAAGTAAATTATAAAAAAAGAAAAAGAAAAGATCCACTCCCTTTTCAAACCAACAGTCCATTTCCTCTGTCATTTCTCTCATTCGATCATAGCAACATCTCTCACCCTCTCAACTAGAAGAGCCCCCGTTCTTCATCTTCTCGGCTTGTTTCCATCCTAAGCTTCAGCTTCATCATCTCTGAGCTTCTGTCTCCAACATCATGAGCTAAGTAAGTTTCGCATTTTGACCTAATAATGGTTTTCTTGCATTTGCTTTCCTTGTATATCCTAGCATTTGCTTTCCTTGCATATCCTTGCATATTCAAAGATGGGGATGTGAATAATAATGTTGTTAATTGTTCAAATCTGTTTTTTGGTGGATAGAAGAACCTGATTCACCCTCCCCCTTTTGATGTGTTAATGGGTTTTTTTGTTTCCTCTTTGCCTGTACAATTTGAAAAATGTTGGTAGTGTAAGATATAGAAACATTAATTATTGGTGAGTATAGAAAAAGTGAAAGGAAAAAAAATATTTATAATCCAAAACCCATTTAATTAAAATCTAAGAACTAAAACAAAAACAGAGCAAAACAGGGGACATTGAGTGAACTGATATTTATGGCTTGAGAATTCAAAACCCCAATATGACCCTCCTTGATTGATGAAGAGAACTGTACAGGGGAAAGAAAGAAAGAAAATGGGCCTCCTTGATTGATGAAAAGGACATTAAAAGTCATAGTCTTTTATGACCTTTCACTGTAATTGTCAAGAAATGTTAGCTTTTTGTTCAAATTTTGAATGCCACCAAGTTTCTAATTATGACTTAATTTTTAACTGTTAGTACGTGTAGCATTTTTGACTTACCACTTAATTTATAAAAACCAATCTCTTGTAAAATTAATACAAGTGGACAAATGGTAATACTGTACAATATCAATATTATACAGACGAGTTTCACACATGCATGCACACACATACGTTCGCACCATCCGTTTTATATATAGACTTAGTTTTTATTTATCAATTAATTAATTATGTAGATGGAGCTTGTTAAGTAAAATTTTACCTTCAATAATACAAATTGCACACTAGTCGTTTCACGTTGATTTATTTACCATTTTTAAGTTAAATACGTAATTAATATTATCTTATTGTAATTTATTATATTTTATCTTATTCAAATTCAGTCGCTAGTTGAATTTTTCAATGAATTTGGTGGAGTTGATCTACTCATCATGAAGATCATCTTCACCAAATTTGATCAAAAAATTTAATCATTTATCCTTTAAAATTGGCTAATTGTTATTATTTTATGTTGTTAGATATGACAAAGAACAATCCAATGACAGCCTCGGAGAGGCAACGAAGAGTAAAGTTTGTTGCTACTACTACAGCTAAAGTACATTGTGGGTACAAAAGGGGGAAGGTTGATCCACCAAATGCATCAGAGTCAGGGATTGCTGAACAAAGTCAATCTCTTCGGGTTGAGAGAGAGGAGCTAGTCGAGCTATCCCCAGAATTAGAAGAAGCGGTTCCACAACTCGACGAAGGTCGCAGCGAATGTCCAAGCACTGGCGGCGGTGTTTCCCCTCCCGACGATGAGAGAGGTCAACTTAATAAATCGGTATCTACTAATGAAGGTCCAGGCCCTATTGTTAGTCCTAGCAATGGCGACGGTGTTTCCCCTATGGAAGACGATGGAGGTCCAGTTGATAAATCAGTACCTACCAATGAAGGTCCAGGCCCAAGTCATAGTCGTAATAGTGGCAGCGGTGTTCCCCCGACCAGAGACAATGGAGGTCCAATTGATAAATCTGTACTTATTAGCTTTGAGAGCCACGTAGCGTATGCAATATGGAACTGCTCGGAGGTATTTCATCACTAGAATTATTTATTATACCCTTATTTTAATTCTTTATTAACTACATATGCTTTCATTTTAATTATTTATTGACTACTATATTCGGTCCTATTATTTATCTTAATGTAGGATCAACGTGAATAATTGACCATAATTAGCCATTGGAACAAGCTAAAGGAATGAAAATTATCGAACGAGGTAGAGGGTGTACAAATGCGTGTTAAAGCCTCTGGATTATACAATTTGGTTGAGTACTCCTATCGCTATATTGATTACGTTGCCGTATCGGCCTTCGTGGAGCGATGGCATCCAGAGACAAATACTTTTCATTTTCCATTTGGGGAAATGAAAATAACTTTGGATGATATACGACATATCCTAGGAGTTCGGGTCGAGGGAAAACCTTTATATGATAAGGACGGAGGAAAAGAGATAGAACCGGAAATGGCGATTACATTGGTGAAAGATTTGTTGGGCATTCGTGATAGCGATGTAAGGAGGGAAACACCAAAATCCTATTCGGTCAAGCTTGATTGGGTAAAACGCCACTGTATGGGTAGAGCTATTCAAGAATCAACTCTAGAGGAACTTGATCAATGTGCGAGGGGGTATCTTTTTTTTTTGATTTGGAATTCAGTTTTCCCTGACAAGACCAAGAACAAGGTGTCGATCTATTTTCTTAGTTGTTTAAAGGATTTATTAAGGGTTTCTGAAAATGGATGGGGTATGGCGATACTAGCACATTTGTATCGTCAGTTGGGTATGGCATCCAGAGCGAATGTGATGCAGATTTCTGGTTGTTTGACTCTGCTTGTGGTACATTACTTCATCTTATTTTTATACATTACTTTTTATTTGTATACATTACTTCTTCACATTTACGCACATTACTTCTTCTTACTTATGTTTATTACACATTCAGGCTTGGATTGCTGACCACTTTCTGGATTGTTCAAGAGTGGTTTACAATATGGAGTACACGGAGCTTATGCCACGTATATACAAGTGGAAGTCACAACAATGCAATGGAGATACACATATGGCCGCAATAAGGTTGAGAGAGAAGTTTGATAATTTAACTGAGAAAGATGTAAGTCGTATTCAATTAATTATGTTACATATTTTATATTTTTTAACCATATAGTTATAATTAATGGCTTGGAATTCTGGTAATAGGTGATATGGGATCCTTATAAGGACCACAGAGATGCACATCCCTTGCACGAGGTTTCGTACTATTGCGGCTTACTATTATGCTACGACATTGCCGAAGCATACTACCCTGACCGTGTACTTAGGCAGTTTGGTCGCGTCCAAACTATTCCGACCATGCCGATGATCAAATCAAAAAAGTCAATACGAGGAAAAACCACTAAAGGATACAAGGTGGAGTATAACCTTAGTGGGTGGCACCAAGAGAATTGGAGGAATCATTTGCTTAACATCTCATCTCAGTCTGTACCTATGCGCTATCCTTGGGAATGTTCTCCTGATTATATAGATTGGTTTTTAAGGATCAGCCATCCATATGTTCAACCTCCATCATTGAGAACTATCCCCCAGAGGACACGAGATGTCTATGACAAAGAATTGGCTAAGTTGGTAAGGACATCACTTTAATTACTTATTTTCGTCTAAAACTTTTGAGATTTTTAATGATCAATGATCATAATTGCCCTATGCAGGAAATGGAAGTTGACAAAGCACGAGCATTGCTAGGGAGTGCATTTTCGGATGGCCAATCACACGATATCGTAGAAGCTGCGAAAGAGGCATACAATATTCTCGGAGATGCAAGAAAAACTGAATCAGAGCAAAACAATGCAGAAGAGAATATGCTCGAGTCGGAGATTAGGCGAAAGAAGAGACATGGCAATGCCTCGAGAGAGACTACAAGTACAACAACAAAAGTCCCACCGCTAGCACGCAGATCCACTAGAAATACCAAAGCCCTACCACAAAAGAAAAAAAAGTAGTTATTTTTGTGTAAATGTAGTTGCGTTTGGCTTAATGTAGTTATGCTTGGTACTTCTTTTTTGTTAATGTATTTGCTTTGGATTTGGTACATGTGTTAGGCTTAATGGGTTTGCTTTGACTTGGTGTATTTTTCTGTCTTCTTTTTTGTTAATGTATTACACTATCTAAGTTCTATTTTTGGATAATGAAAAATACGACCATGTATGTTTTGATAATTTATTTCTTGTTAATTTATCCTGATTATTGCAAAGAAGAAGAAGATGAGTAATTTACCTACCTTACTGGTATTAGAAGAATAATTTGTTGACCCAGACACACTGCAAATGATAATGCTCGCTAGACATTGGGTAATTATATGGCAACCAAAAGACGGATGTCCAGTGAGTAAATTGTACTTTCTCGCTAGACATGGGGTGGTTGGGGTGAACCCAGAATGAATAAAGGCTACTGGAAAATTGACTAAGTTGTACATGTATATTACTCGCTTGACATTGGGTGACTATAGACAAAAAAAAGACGGATGTCCAGCAATTAAGGTGTAATTTCTCACTAGACATAGGGTGGCTGGGGTGAACCCAGAATGAATAAAGGCTACTGGAAAATTGACTAAGTTGTACATGTATATTACTCGCTTGACATTGGGTGACTATAGACAAAAACAAAGACAGATGTCCAGCGATTAAGGTGTAATTGCTCGCTAGACATATGGTGGCTGGGGTGAACCCAGAATGGATAAAGGCTACTGGAAAATTGACTAAGTTATACATGTATATTACTCACTTGACATTGGGTGACTATAGACAAAAACAAAGACGGATGTCCAGCGATAAATGTGTAGTTACTCGCTAGAGATATGGTGGCTAGGGTGCACCCAGAATGAATAAAGGCTACTGGAAAATTTACTAAGTTGTACATGTATATTACTCGCTTGACATTGGGTGACTATAGACAAAAAAAAAAACGGATTTCCAGCGATAAATGTGTATTTACTCGCTAGAGATAGGGTGGCTGGGGTGCACCCAGAATGAATAAAGGCTACTGGAAAATTGACTAAGTTGTACATGTATATTACTCGCTTGACATTGGGTGACTATAGACAAAAACAAATACGGATGTCCAGCGATTAAGGTGTAATTGCTCGCTAGACATATGGTGGCTGGGGTGAACCCAGAATGGATAAAGGCTACTGGAAAATTGACTAAGTTGTACATGTATATTACTCGCTTGACATTGGGTGACTATAGACAAAAACAAAGACGGATGTCCAGCGATAAATGTGTAGTTACTCGCTAGAGATAGGGTGGCTAGGGTGCACCCGGAATGGATAAAGGCTATTGGAAAATTGACTAAGTTGTACATGTATATTACTCGCTTGACATTGGGTGACTATAGACCAAAAAAAAGACGGATGTCCAACGATAAATGTGTATTTACTCGCTAGAGATAGGGTGGCTGGGGTGCACCCAGAATGAATAAAGGCTACTGGAAAATTTACTAAGTTGTACATGTATATTACTCGCTTGACATGGGGTAACTTTGGGGCAACCAGAAGACCAATGTCCAGCGAGTAAGGCACATTTGTATCACTATACTTATGTTTTGTTTCAAGTGAAAAGTAAATCAAACACATCCACAACAATAGTAAATTATGTATCTTTAAAAGCAACTATATTATAAGGACCCTTCACATATTCAGATTAAAGTGTTGCCATTCATACAAAAAAGAAAGGTATTAAACACTTTCTATGTGACAAATATTTACATATTCGCATCAAAAATACTATATTATAAGGACCCTTCACATACGAGGGTAAAAGTGTTGTCATTCATAAAAAAAAGAAAGGTATTAAGCACTTTCTATGCGACAAAAACTTACAAATTCGCATAAAAAAAGAACAAAAAAAGTTAACTAACAATAGACTTGCCAATCACCTAATTAACTATGATTGGAAAATCGATTGTTGTAAGATTATGTGTTGGTGCTATTTCAAAAAATCGGTCAAGTCTATCCACATAATGATCCATCCAAGTGCTTGCTTCCTCTGTACAAAGAACACGCTACTTTGAAGCAATAGGAGGAAGCGGCGCACCATCCTTCAACTGAACTTTAATAAAGTGACAACCACAGACAAATGCTATAGAAATCAACCGATGTACATTTCCTTCCGGTGGAGGCATTGAGTGTGGTAAAAAAGTTAGACATTGTTGTTTAGAAAGAAAAACCACCACGCAATTAAATGTCGATGCTATAAGGTAACCCATGTCGGGCATAACCATCCAAAACTTCGGGCCACAGGGGGTGCTAAAACACTCAAGTGTATATTTACAATCAATATAAAACCATAGGCCCCATACTTTGTCATACTTTTTTTTAAATCTCTCAAGATCATCTATCAACTCTTTCCTAACCAATAACCACCCATCGCTATCGAAAAATTGCAAATGTCCTGCAACGCACCGATACCCGCAGTTGCTATCATTATCAACATCTTCTATATTGGCGATGAAAAGATGCATGAATTCAGGAATGTAAGGGAGATAATCTTTGAATTCCTTCTCCGTCGATTTATGCGCATACTTCATCTTCTTAGCCTTTGAAACTTGTGATAATTTATCGGGAATTGATGCTACCAATTGTCGGTCTTCTTGGAACTTAGCATACTCGAACCCTGAAGGATCCCGCTTCGTCGACAATTCATGCTTCCTCTCATTTCTCTCCTTTTGACTCAACGGTTTTTTGCTACCACGAGGTCTACCCTTAGAACCACAGGTTTTGGCTCTTTAAGCGATGTGATCATTGGTGTCGCAAGCTCTTTCAATTTTCTCAAAAGTACTTTCTTTTCATCTTCAGTTGATTGATCAAATAATTTCTTAAACAAAATAATTTCCGGCGCCTCATCAACATCTTTCAAAATACTAGTATTTGGCAATATCGTGAGCTGTCCCCAGTGTTGATCAACAGCCTCAAGCGGGATAGGCTAATTTTCATGACCATATTGTAACAATTCATGCGCGCACGGTAGCCCATAAATAGTACAAAGGACGTGATCACATTTAGATGGATCTATACCAATATTAATCGACTTATCATACTCATTCTTTATCAAGTCTAATGCAAAATGGGAAATGTTTCCCCTGATGTGTCGGAATAGCATTCCATGGTGATTTCCTTTCACAGATCCAAGACTTTTCTCAAACGCAGCCTTAATTTCAATAAGTTGAAGGCATAACATATTGTCCATCGCTGTGAACACTATTGTAAAAGATCCTTGGCTTGACTCAAGATACTTTTTTAGCTTCGAATGTGACCCTTCTGCTCGATTTGTAGTATTATTGCCACGGTGTTTTATATGATTCATCCATGCTAGTACAAACGACTCTCTATGTTGGAACCACGTACATGTAAGGTAATCAACACACTTAGGAAAGTGCTCCCAATCTTTCTTGAATCGTTCCCATTCTTCAAAGAACTCTATTTGTGATGTTGCCTGAGTCAAATTACTCCAATCTTCAATGAACTTCTTCCAAACAGGGCCACTCTTAAAAGATGATTTGCAATGTTGTTCCACATTTCTTGAAATATGAAACGTACATAGCATGTGGTGGGCTTCGGGAAAAATAATGTGGATACCTTTAATGACTGCACACTCTCTATCCGTAACAAACACGCTAGGTAAATTGTGTGCTGCAAATAACAACTTTAACTTTGAAAGGGCCCATTTGTAATTATCCTCCAATTCTCTATACAAAAAGCAATGCGCAATTGAGAATGTCTTACCAGTTGATGTCACTCCCACCATAGCAAACAATGGCATTTTGTAGCGATTTGTCTTGTAAGTGCAATCAAGAAGCACCACGGAAGGGAAACATTTGGCTAATAAAATACTTTCAGGATGGGCCCAAAAGAGGTCTAATACCTCATCGGTCGTTTCGTCCTTCCTATGCCAATACACATAGTGCTTTTCCACTAAAACTTTCATTAATTGTTGCATGGCGCTCCTTCCTTCCATTTCATGAGTTCTCAAATTGGCCTTTGCATTGTAAATGGTCTTCATTGTGGAGGCGTTCTCCTTGTTACGACGCTTAAGTGCATTTAAAATCTCTTTTGGTTTTATTCCAGCAAGGGTCATGTCGACAATAAATTTTCTCTCTTCTTGGCTTAATCTTCCGGCATACGGATGACCAACCAAACTATGAGGCAACTCATGGTTATGAACACCGCAGCGCACTTCTAGCCTCCACTTATCTCCATCAATATTCACACCGCGGAGTGAGAATGGACAGTTGCATTTTTTGGTAGCACTTTCTCTCTTCTTTGCAATATTCTTGGTACGAGCTACCCCTCCTCTTTCGCACCCTAAATATAGCCTTGGACGCCTCCTCACAGCACCACCCCCTTGGTCTGATTTCGTAGTTACAACTATAGTTCTTATCCCTCTTCCTTGACTTTGACACCAATCAACCAAACTATAGCGAGAAGGAAATACCTAGACAAATAAACATTATACATAACAAATTAATAAAATATTATACTACTTAAGAAAATTCATATTAGGAAAATCATTTAAGGCATTATAGTCAAGTTATAAAGTAAACTTACTTCTTTTGTTACAAAGACCGGAGTGACATCAATTTTTATAGCTTTATCATTATCCGGATTATGGTCACCAATGGAAAGGAGGAGGGGCTGGTCACTAATGTCAGAATGGCCACTAACATCTGCTTTATGTTCACCACAATAAATTGCATCTAAACACATCATATCCTCTAAGGATTGGTCGTTCCCACCATCGACACTTGCTTCACCATAATTACAAGGCTCTAATTCAAAGCAATTGGGATTAAGAGGTTTTGCTTCAAATTGGCCAAAGTTAATTTCTTCGAGATATTGGCAAAAGTCAATTTCTTCAAGGCAATATACATCCTGAGATAATGGAATTATTTGAAGATTAGTTTATTAACCAATTATAACTGTTGTAATACCAAATTACCAAGCAATTTTTTCAGTTAATGAACACTCAGAAATAAATTGGTCCTACTCGCTACATGTATGGTGAGTATACCAATCATACTCGCTTATCATAAAGCGAGTTACAGGCTATGAATGTCTACTGATGTCCAGCGAGTGGACATGATAGCAATTTTTTTTTATTTCGCTACATTTCCAACGAATGAACTACTATAATTCACTCCATATAAAGCGAGTGTCACCTTTTTTTCAGTCAGGTATACTCTGTTCAATGCTTTAAAGTGTTGTGTATGCATTCATTGCTTAAATATGAAAAAACACACACAATGATATACAAAACACTAAGCATACCTCTCCTTTATCACCCTTTTCTTGTATATCACCTTTAGGTTCTTCATTATCTTTCCTTTTCAACTTTATGGTGTTCTCACCACTATTCATGGTTTAGGGTTTCTTCTTTGCTTCTACAAAGTGTTGCTTTAATGCTTGATTTGCTTCAATCAATGGAAGTCTTTGTGCATTTTCAATCAAGAAGATGAGAAGAAAAAAAGAGTCCAGCGATTTTGGCGCCTGAAGCGTTTGGAGGGGAAATTATACGTGAGAAAGCATTTAATTCTATTTGAATTTGACAAAGTAATTATAAGTTAATCTAATATGTAATTAGGAAGGTTAATTTTAACTTTAAATAAATAACCATTGGGTAAAAATCAAAATGAGTGGTGTGCAAATAGACATCTAAAGTATTTTTATTATTGAAGTATTACCAAGTAATTATTGGTGTGCGAATAGCGGCTGCCTTAAAAAAGGCCTTGAGAGCTGAGAGGGATTATACGACGTCTTGTGAATTCTCTAATCTTAGTGTAAATATATTGCTTTTAACTAAATTTATAAAAGGGTTCAATGCTTACTCTTATGCGCCTAAGCTAATCTAGTTTTACCCAAAAAATTGCATAAGAAAAACTAAAAATAAAATTACCCCCCTCAAAAAAGTTTAGCAAAAATAAAATATATTCTAATCTAGGAGAAAATTGGAAGGGAAGAAATTTTGGTATCACGAGAGAAACGAAAACTTTAGGTCACATTAGCCTGTATTTCGTTGCCGCTAAAATCAAATCACAGAGCGAAGTGAAGTGGAAGGAAGGATGAGCAGCAGACATGGTCCGCCCAAGCACCAAAATCAATACGCCTGGAAACCCAAGGCCGGCGTCAAGATCAATGAAACCGTAATCATAATCATAATCATAATCTCCTCTCTCTATATATATATATATATATTTGCCTGTATAACTCAATTTCTCTTATGAATTGGTACTGATTACATACACAGGAAGTTGGAGGGAGATTCAGGCCGTTCTCGGAAGTAACAGGAGTATGCCTCCGTTGTAAAGAGCAGATTGAATGGAAGCGCAAATACGGCAAATACAAACAACTCACCGAGCCTGCCAAGTGGTATTATTTTTCACTCCTCAATTATTATTCTATTATATGAGTTTCCATCTTCTTCTCTATTGCGGTCCATGTTTGTAAAATTTAAAGCTTGCAGTATTGAAAGTAGATACCGTTAGTGCAACATGTTACCGGAGATGTATACCACCGTTTAGTGTGAGACATTTATCGTCGGTGAACCTTTGCATAGATAATGTTTGTTAGTTTGAGGCAGATAATGTGATAGACATATACTGTGAGGTGGTATCTGTCTCGCATCCTTTCGATCTTAAAAACGTGAACTGCAGCACTTAAAACTTTGATTTCAAGGACTGGATCGTAAAAGCCCCTTATTATAATTGATTTGCTTCATTTTTCTGTTGATTTGATTGCATTTCGAATATTTCCAGTCAACGATGCACCAAACGTAATGTTCGTCAGGCTTACCACAATCTCTGCACTGGTTAGTTTTCAATTCTATTATTCCTTCACTTAAATTTAGGGTTTGTCTTGTGTATGTTTTTGTTTGTATTTATCTTTTGTGATTTGGTGGTGTATAATAATGCAGCTTGTGCGAAGGATCAAAAAGTATGCGCCAAATGTTCGTGTCGTGTTGAACATATAATTGGAAGGTTTGGATTAGTTTTAGACACTTGACTAAGCTATTATTGCTGATACTGAGTATTGAATTTTTTTGTTTTGTACTGAAATGGAATGACTTCTATACTTTGGCTGTGCTTAGTTATAATTTTTTCAATGTTGTTACATATTACCGTCTTGCAGAGACATTACAGAAGTGCAGGCCGAGCAGAAGAAGCTTGAGGAGGTTTGTTCTGAATTGTATGTATTGTTTGGCATTCCATTGGATTATTTCAGATTTCTGGCTAAGTTAAGTTCGATTCTTCTTCTCTTATAGGCCATTGACAATGCTCGAGAGAGAGAAAGGAGGACTCTACTTCGTGCTGTAAGACTCCAAAACCAATCCTCTTTCACCTTCTTTTATGAAACTTTGGGTTTAGTAATTTTGTATACATGTATTCATTTTATAATCTTTTATGAGCAAGGTGTGTCTATTCACTACGGTTCATAATCTTTACTTTCACCTTGTATAAACATGTCAATGAAATATATCTTTCAGTTAGTGTGTCCTGTTGTCTACTCCTACCAACTCATCAGTTATAGGTTTTAGTAGTGGTAATAAAGGGGCACAAGCATCTGAACTATTCACCCTTGATTTGCAACTTGCAAGGCATATTCATCATTGTGAAGTGTAAACCATGTGAGGATATCAGATAATTAGCATCTATTTTTACCCATAAGCAAAAAGATAATGTACTTATTACTTAAGCTCAATCATGTCGCATACAAAGATATTCACCAAAATGTGAAGAAATGAGACATTTAGCATCCATTCACAAGCAAATTGTAAACATCTATTGATGAGTTAAATATGCGATTATGAAGGATTGATCATTCAATAACTTGTTAAACATAAGGCATTCTTGGCCATTACAAATCATAGGATTTATATTCAACTTTTGCAGAAGTATATCCATGCACCAACAGAACTATTAATAAGTTATCAGAACATCCCCATAAAGATTCATCACAAACGCATATCCAAAGATGTTTAGGATCCAAAATTCCCAAAAGGAATGAGAGAATGGAGCATCTAACATTTACTGAGCTGGAGAGCATTTCTGAAAAGTAGAATACTTGATTCATCTTGCTCTTTGTAGCTTTTTCCTGGAACTGTTGGACTTGGCGTCAAGCCTTTGATGGACTGAGGTAGATACTTTCTGTTGTATCTCAACATAAAAATTGAAGATTTTGCAGCTTCGTGTAACTAACAAATTTTGTTTTCAGGATATTATGTAATACATCATTTGACACGTAAAAAGAATATGTATCGAATCGAATTTACAAGACATTACACAAATGAACATGACCGGTCATAATGTGGACATACATAAGCGAATATATATTTGGAGGTCAAGTTTTATATTTTAATAAATACACTAACCTAACTATAATTTCTTATGTATAAGAAATCATTACAGCCTTGTGTATTTTATATAGCTCCTGAAAGGCTTTATCTTCAGACCAAAAAGAAAAAAAAGGCTTTACTAATCCTCAACACATGCTTCAAAATTTGTGATTATGTTCTCTAGTTTGAATTTGTTTTTCAGAGAGTCAGTTTTATGTTTGGGCAACGTCTGTTTGCAATGTGAGGCCTTCGATAGTCCTCTTTTGAATGACACTCTTCAGTTTTGCCCTAAATTGACTGTTTAACAACTTAACATTTTAGATACGTTATCATGGTTTGCTTTGTTTTCTTTATTTGGTTTCTGATCGAACAAACTACACATATACTGATAATTAGAAACAGTCATCCCTTCTTGTTTGAATTCATTTCTTCAAGTGTTCACATTGTATAATACGACAGATGAACAAAGGAAAATCTCAAACTTCTGGAAAAGCTCCAAGTGATGACGAAGATAAGGCTGCGAACTTAGTCACTGCTGGAGCGCTTCAAGAATCTGCAGAGGCTGGCAGAGATGACGAAGATGATGATAACAGTAACGATGAGGGACAAAGTCCTTAGTTGAGATGGGCGAAAATTATTTCGCGAGTCTAGATTTGATTTTGTTGGGCTCTTACAAACACCTCATACATTTAGGGAGGGGGAGAGTTTGTTTATTTTGTATGGGTAAGTTCATGGTTATAGTGAAAATGGTAAGTTCGTGGTGGTTGTGAAAATGGAAATTTCTTTTGTTTCGCATTTTGGCAAAGATTAGAATTGTAAGTTCCTTTGTTCTTTTTCGTTCAGAAAAAAATTAGGCAAGGTGTTTCATTTTTCCATTATTGCAGTTATGCAAGTTATTATGATACCTTTCTTTCCCGTAGTATGTATCATTTACAAATGGGATGAATTTTGAAAGGAAGGAGTAAAATTGTTTGCGCCAGTAACTGATATCAGTTTTGATGAATTTGTATGCAACCCATTTCTACTTTTCAAATTGTGGGCATACATTCAACAATCATGCGATTGAGGATGGTGCCAAAGAGAGAAAAAACAGTGTCTTTTTTTGTGAACAAAGGCCATAAACCTGCAATAATAGGGAAATATTCATCATCTGGTAAAAGATAAACGTCAAAATAGATACCTGCACTGGAAACTAATTCCTTGGGCAAAATTATTTTATTAGGGATAAACAACCCAGAAGAAAAGAGAGGCCATTCCTTTTATTTTATTATTCATACAGGACCTACAATTCTAATTCTGTTATTGTGATTCATTACATGCACGTTTGCCCTAAAACTAAAGAAAAATAATCTATATCCATGTATCTTTGATGGGAGGATGATTATTCAGCGGCAGAAAAAAAAAAGGGCATTGGGGAGAGACTTGAACCTTAGTTATTTAATTAAGTTGATTCGTGGAACATATAATAGAAGCATAATAAAATTTTGTTTAATAACATAGAAAATGAAGAGGAAAAACAATTGATTTGTGTGTAATGTTGAAAATTAAAATTTTTCCATAAAACAAACATACTTGGAGGTTGAAGAAGAAAAATATTTCACACAAAAGAATAAAAGATGGTCAATATATATTTATAAAAATAATTATAAAATAGAAAACTTATTAAATGTCTCTTTTTTAACTTTTCACATAAACAAGTATTTTTTTAATTTTTTAAATTGTTATAAAACGAAACCTAATTGCGATAAAAGTTGGACCTTTATCCAATTATTGGATAGTGATGCCGTGCCGAGCTTTTTCTCACAGCTAGCAGCATTCTTACTGGTAACTGTTTTGGTGATGAAAGATGTCCACATTTCATCATCTTCTTCTGCTGTTGGGAACTTGGAACGTATACGTTGACCAAAGTCATCCACCAATATATACTTTAATCACTCCTTTCCATCCTCCTCTACTATTAAAAATATATATCAATTATTAGAGTGGAATACTACTCACGGAGATCCATCTTCAGATCAAACAACCAACAAGTTTGCAAGTTGCAACAATATATGACTATTCCATACAAAGACTTGGAAAGTCTACCTTGACCCAAGTCTTCCACCAATATGTACGTTCTTCTTCTCTTAATCACTCCTTTCTCGGACACCGCGTGATTTAACGAAAAAGCCTCCTTTCCATCCTCTTATTATTAAAAACAACATATCAATCAGTGGAGTGGAATTACTTCACTCACAGATAACCCACTTCACCACTACTTTTAGAAAAAAATTAAATTACTAGTAACCTCAATTACCTACTTTTATCTTCACACCAACAATGTTCACCTTCATTCTCTTCCTGCCCTCCTTCTCTACCTCACGACCGCCCGCATTATACACCCCTACAGATTATGTCCTCCTCAACTGCGGCAGTGAACACCACCACCTCATCAATTGATGGCCGAAGCTGGGACGGGACACCCGCTCCAAATTCTCTCTCTCCTCCGATGCAGAATCCATTTCAACATCTTCCACGGCCTCGGGCCAAACACAACTCCATCACTCAAGTCCCCTACATGACTGCCCGCATAATTCAAAAACTCTTCCTTCACCTATCACCTTCCCTCTCTCCCCGGGCCCCAAATCCCTCCGCCTCTATCTTCTACCCCGCCACCTTATAACACCCTTGAAAAATCCACTCCTCTTCTCCGTAACCGCCAACGACTACACTCTCCTCAAAAACTTTAGTGCTTTTCTCACCGTCACCCATTTAAAAAAATCAAGACTCAATTATCAAAGAGTTCCTACTCCAAGTTACTGAACACAACTCACTCAACTAACCTTTTCTCCCTCGCCCAACTCATATGCCTTCATTAATGGAATCGAAATCGTCTCCATTCCGGATAAGTACTATATCCACGGATTAGATAAAGGCATTACAAACGTAGGACAGATGACCCCTTATTATATTGATACCACCACTGCCCTCGAATCTCTGTACCGGTTCAACGTCGGCGGGAACGACATCCCGGGCACTAACGACACCGGAATGTTCCGTTCATGGGTAAAAGACGACGACTCTTTATTCGGCGGAAACTTAGGGTTTGCAGTTCACCTAGAAATTCCAATCACGTACACGTCTGCCACACCCAATTACAGTGCACCCAAGATGGTTTACACTACAGCCAGAACCATGAACAACAACAGTTTACGGTACAACATGACGTGGACATTCCCCGTTGATGCTGGTTTTTATTACCTGCTTCGACTCTACTTTTGTGAGTTTCAAAGGGAAATTACGGATGGCAATCAACGGGTGTTCACCATAGATATCAATAATCGGACGGCGGAGAAGGAAGCTGATGTCATCAAGTGGAGTAACGGCAACGGAATTCCTGTGTACAAAGACTACGTAGTGAGGGTCAACGATGACTCAAATAATGGCCGTGGTAGAGGAGATTTGTGGCTTTCTATGCACCCCAATATGAAGACCCTCTCTCAGTATGCCAATGCTATTTTAAACGGGTTGGAGATCTTCAAATTGAACCGATCCGACGGTAGCCTTGCCGGTCCCAATCCTGAATTAATCACCACTCCTACATCACCGTCAACGAACTTTCCAGCGACAAATAAACCGCAAAGCAAATCAACCATCTTCGCTGTCATCGGCGGTGTTCTCGGCGGCATCATCGTGGTCTCAATTCTAGGGTTTCTAATTTTCAGGCACCGGCGAACGGAGAAACACTACGTCAAGTCATCGATCGATCCAATTTCGTACACGTCAAAGTCACGAAGAATAGTGCTTCATCGCTACCGTCGGGTTTATGCCGGCGATTTTCACTTGCAGAGATAAAATCGGCCACTGGAAACTTTGACGATAACTTTGTGATTGGTACAGGGGGATTTGGTAACGTGTATAAGGGTACATAGACAATGGTGCCACTGCAGTTGCGATCAAGCGACTGAACGCCGCGTCAAATCAAGGGATCCGCGAATTCGAAACGGAAATCGAATTACTATCGCAGCTACGTCACCTCCATTTGGTATCTCTAATTGGTTACTGTGATGATAATGGAGAGATGGTATTGGTTTATGATTACATGGCAAATGGTACTCTTCGTGATCATCTTTACAACACTAAAAAGTCTCCTCTCACGTGGAAGCAAAGACTTCAAATTTGTATTGGTTCAGCACGCGGGCTGCATTATCTTCATACCGGTGCTAAGCGTACCATTATTCACCGTGACGTCAAGTCTACTAACATTTTATTGGATGAGAAATTTGTAGCAAAGGTGTCCGATTTTGGATTGTCCAAGATGGGGCCTGCTGACGTATCTCACTCCCATGTTAGCACTGTCGTTAAGGGTAGTTTTGGGTATTTGGATCCAGAGTACTGCAAACGTCAACAATTAACAGATAAATCTGATGTATACTCTTTCGGAGTAGTGTTGTTTGAAGTGTTGTGCGCTAGGCCTGCTATTATTCCCGGGTTGCCTAAGGAACAAGTAAACTTGGCTGAGTGGGCCCGATTGTCTTATCGAAAAGGGAAGCTTGAGAAGATTATTGATCCTCGTCTAAGGAGTGAGATTGCACCCGAGTGCTTAACCAAGTTCGGTGAGGTAGCTTATAGTTGCTTGAGAGATCAAGGGATCGAACGACCTGGAATGAATGATATAGTTTGGAACCTTGAATTTGTGTTACAACTTCAAGAGTCAGCAGATAAGATGGAACAAATTAAAGATGTAAGTGAAGCGAGCATCGGTTCCTATGCTCAAACTAGTTTGCACGGAACTGCACCCACAACCGATGATGACATGTTTTCTGAATCAACTGAAGGGATGTCCAAGTTTGAGAGTAATGACTCACTGTCAACTCCCAATCAATATGACTCCAAGTCTCAATCTGTTTTCTCGGAGATTATAAATCCAACAGGAAGATAAAATATTACATAAACTTATATTGTGTAGGAGGGCATGATAATCGACCGAATTGAAGTAAAAGAAATTAGTGTTGAAATTTTTCCTTTTTGATCACTATTTGGCATTATTATATTTATGTATTTCGTTTTTCAATAAACTAAGAAATGTAATATAATTCTGTTTTTACGATATTATCTCGTATGACTATTATTGTGTTTGTTGCAGTAAATAAAAAGAAGGATGGATGAGAAACAAATAGACGAAAAAATAAAATTCGGATGATGATATTTTCATAATTTTTATCAGTTGGTTTGTGTATAAGAATGAGTAAATATGTCCAAAAAAAAGGAATGAGTAAATATAGAAAAGAAGACTTGGTGTGGAAATGTGATTTTACATGATCATGACGGCCTTATATTACATTACTAAAATTTATTTTTATGTTCTACTTATTTTATTTTTGAAAGGTTACGTACTGCTTGCAAATGGATGCTTAAATGTATCACCTCGTCACATATTTGTAATTATTATTTCTTTTTTCTATAAATTTATGTTTACTCTATGCTTCGAGCTTTATAATTTTGGAATTCTAGTAAAGGTTGAAAAGCTTTAAAAGAAAAAAGAAATCTATTTTATGTGATCATAAGATAACAATATTTGTGAATTGTGAGCCAAACTACAAACAATGTGCCACAAGGTGGCCTTTGATAGCACTAAAGAGGCCACGTGTGACAATGGCTAACCTTAGACACGTTAGATAGATGTCAAAATAGATAATCTAATAATATTATAGTATTATGGAGGAAATCTTCCGTAATAAATTTTCTCTCTCTTATTTAATTTCGGCTTAATTACGGTCCTCTCTCTTATTAATTATCCGTATTAATAATCTATTTC